>PVIW01015233.1:0-20498 GCA_004026585.1 Noctilio leporinus | reverse complement strand
ATACTAGGTTCTTGTCTAAGCCGCTCCCCTTTCTTGCCTCTGCCTCCCCCCTCCCCCCAACCTCTTTCCCCCTGACCACTGAAGGCCTATTCACTGTATTCACATATTTGGTTCTGTTTTGCTTGTTGTTAGCTTTGTTCATTATTGTCCTGTAATGGGTGAGATCATATGATATTTGTCCTTCACTGACTTTTTATCCAGGATGAGGGCTGCAGTTCCCACATGCAAGCCTCTGAAGAAGGTCTCTTGTATGAAGAGTTCAGAGCCAGGTAGCAGTTGCTGGTAGTAATAGAGATGTGAAGGGATCTGTGACTTCCACTGTGTCACAGACTTGATGTGAGACAGCACATGCAGTGGATGGAATCTGAAACTTTCATTCATTCAGTGGATATTCTTTGAATTTCTACTGTGTTATATGAACTGCAGAGTGAGTTGGAGATGAATGGTGTAAGGAAGTGGTTATGATGACAAGCAATGCAGCACTGGCAGTGAGCAGGGCAGGTGTGCAACAGGTTGGTACCAAAATACTGATCAGCCTGAGAAAGGTGGTTCTGTGTAAGACAGGGTTGTTTGAGATTTGCATTATAAGAAGGAGTTAGCCTGAAAACAATGTCAAGTTCAGTGTTGGGAAACAGGATCATGAAGGTTTTCCTAGGTACTGGGGCCAAAATGATATCTTGAATGACACATTGGAAACTAAAAAAGGTGGAAGAATAGGAAGAGCAAAATAGAAGCATGTGTTAAAATGAGGAGTCCTTAGAAAACACTGGTAGACTCTTTCCTTGCTGAAGCTAGAGGCATCATTGCAAATACTTCCTGGGGACAGTGTGTGTACCAGGTGTGTACCAGTAAGGATTAGGGAGCTCTTGAGAGCTATTAGGTCAGATGGTTGGGACCAGATGGGGACACCATGAATCTCAACATTAGTGTGGAATATTGCCAGAGGTGAGGTGGCTTAGAGAGACAAGAATAAAGACAGGGGCAAAACCCCAAACTGCTACTCTCAACTTACCAGATGAGCAGTGTTCATGGGTACCTAGCACCATAGCAGGATCCTGAAGGCCCTCTACTAAGGCCAACTCAACCTAAGTCCCTGGGTCCAAGGGCAGTTGAAGATACAGAGGGCTTTGGAACAGTGGCTTTTTACCAACTCAAAAAGAGGTATTTTATTACTGTAAGAACTAGTGGTGCCTCATAGGTGTGTATCAGTTGAATATATATAAATGGAGATTCATATTAAGACTTTAAAAACCACATAGTCACATAGTCATTTCTAGTCATTGCTTTGGGTAGAAACACAGGTAGAGGGAGCATTTTATTTTTCTCTTTGCTAAAAGAAAAGCCTTAATATAGTGTGTTATAGACTTAATGTTAGCATAGCAAAGAGAAAACTAGGGCATATTTAGGGATGGTGGCAAACTAGAGGAGGGGGATCTGTTTTACTGTGAGCCACTGTCACTCAGCTGAGGCCAATTAGGAATCATTGGGAACACAGGCCCAGTATTGCCAGAATGTCTGTTTTGTTTTGTTTTTTTTTTTCAAGAAAAGAGAATTTAAGAGATAGCTCCTGATTTTTAAATGTTGGCAGTCAATTTTAAGAAATGTTAACACTGTGTGCACCAAACAAATATGTTTGTGGAATGAATTTGGCCTATGAGCCTCCAGTTTGCAAACCTTTGGCTCTCCAAAGAGCTTAAGTCCAGGTTGCATTCCTCTTCTCCTCACCATTCTCTTCTTTCAATTTCTAGAAATCCAGAGGCTGATGTACCAGACTCCCTGGTTCCCTTCAGTTGAGACAACTCATTGTTCCTCTGTATGGTGGTCAAATCTGACACATGCCAGGACATTTTAGATATGTTATTTGAATGATAGAGATGTTTAAATCTGCTTATGCTGACATTCTTGAGGTGGAAATGGTCAGGGCTGGTGGAGATTTCAGGCCTGAGCTTAAGATAGTCAGTCATGCTTACTTCATAAAATTGGAAAATCTGTTACTGATATTCTTGGGAATGGTACCAAAATACTCAAGTGAACTATAAATGGCCATGTGGCTTCCTACCTACCTTGGTTTATCCACCTTCTCTTTCATTCTTTTGTAAGCCATTTATGCACTATAGGTAGAGACAGTATCTTGCTTTAAAGTCGGCAAAACCTCCAAAGCTATGAAACGGTGGAATCTTGTCACAGGTGTGCTCAATGTATTTAAATTCAACTTCATGAGTTTGGCTTGCCTACCTTGACCTTCTACTCTTCAGGATTGACTCTGGTCTCTGCTGCCTCAAGAAGAGAAAAGCCATAGCCAACATGCAAAAGAAATGGGGGAAAAACCCCTTAATTCTTCAGTTTTGATTTTCCTGGAGTCTTCATTATGTTGATTTAAGAATAATTAAAAGCCCTGGCTGGTGGCACAGTGGATAAGCCTGCAAACCTGAAGATTGCTGGTTCGATTCCCAGCCAGGGCACATAATCAGGTCTCCAGCCAGGTCCATAGCTGGAGGCAGGTGAAAGGCAACCATACATTGATGTCTCTCTGCCTCCCTGCATCTCTCTTCCCATTCTCTCTAAAAATAATAACTAAAATATCTTTTTTAAATAACAATTAATGTATCTTCAAGGGAAATTTTGAATATGTATAATTTTAAGCTTATTTTCTAATTTTAAATGCTAATCTCCTCATAAAATGAAACCTCAGCAATTACTATAATAATAATCACTGTGGTAATAATAGTTATCTTTTATTATCTTCTATGTGCCAATGCATTACAATGAGCTAAATGCATTACAATGCATAACTGTAACTCATATGCTTTAGCTTAATCTTCCTAGAAACTCTATAGTTCCAGACAATATAGTTTTTTAGTTTATTTCCATTTTAGATGAAGAAGCCAACATACATGTACCATAATTAGTCTTAGGTCACAAGGCTCTATTATTACAGAGTCAAAATTTTTACTCATTTGCATTTTGAAGGGAATATTAATAGTCATCCCCTTATCAGTGGTTATAAAGATTCATCATTTATTTAATAACAACACTAATTAAGAATTTAAAGAAAGATTTTATTTATTAATTTTTAGAGGGAAAGGGAGAGAAGCAGAGAGGGAGTGAGACATCTATGTATGATTGCCTTCCAACTGCCTCTAGCCACAGACCTGGCTGTAGACCTGACTTGCAACCTGGTTACGTGCCCTGACTGGGGAATCAAACCAATGGCCTTTTGGGTTTGCAGGCTGGAGCCTATCCTCTGAGCCACTAGCTAAGCAACAATACTAGTTATAATGAGCTCTTACTAAGAGCAATGTACCTGGCAGTGAACTGGGTGATAAAGTAGTTTTATCACCTTGGAGTCTTCATGCTACTTGAAAATATAGAGATGTGAATAAATGATTGATGTACAAGATGAGAGCTGAAATAGAATAATAATTTTTTGAGTTTCTTTTCCATGTTTACTGTCATTCAACTGGAGCCTTCAGCTATTATAACAGTAAGAAACTCCTCAAATTTCTGGAGAAAGAATCTTTACTGGTAAGTTATACCTCTGAGCAAGCCAGGTAGCATCTATTCACCCTTCTTAATTACTTATCCCAAGCTTGGTAATAATTATGGAGTCTGCAACTTTAATACCTAATTGTTCTGACATCATCCACAGAGATTTCCTCCTGGAACACAATTTCTTAATGTCCTCATAGTTCAGTTTCTACTTTTGTTACTTAGAAGGCTGCCAGGCATTAGACAACAGTCAGATCACTGAGGGGCTTTGATACAATGGTTCTCCTTTCTCTCTAGAGTATGGATAATCATCCAACATGATGAAGCAGGCCTGCAAAGAGTGTACCGTCAAAGCCACTGAAACTGCATGAAGCCAACCAAAGAACTTTCTCATACATTTTAGATTTTGTGGCTTAGAATTATAGGCTAAGAAGAAAGATGAAGATTGACCTGTGGGTGAAAAACAAGAGTTTGTTACCAACCAAAAATAAATTTAAGCAAAGATTATTCTGGCATATTTTCTGAGATGATTTTTCCCTTGACTTTTACAAATATGTTGAGTATTACAAAGAACAGCAATATTGCTAACATCTTTAGTGAATATGGCTTCCTGGGAAGTGGTATCTCCAGAGGAATGGTTAGAGTTTCTGCTCTGTTGTAAAATTGCCTTCATAAAGATCTGGGAACAAGGCAATAAATACTAGAATGTATGCATGTCTCTGGACCCTCAGTGTTCTACAGAATTATCCTGTTAAATCTCCATGTATGTTATTAACATTCATGATAATAGCCATAATTTACTGTGCATCTATGCAGTTCCAGGTAAGTGAGGCAAAAATGTCAGAAGTCATTCACTGCTGTGAGTCCTTTTAAATATGCATTCTCAACAATAATAATGTCATCTGGGAGGAGGTGAAAGTTTATTTGGGAATATATATATACGTGTGTGTGTGTGTGTGTGTGTGTGTGTATGTATTCACATTTTCTTTATCCATTGATGGACATTTAGAGATATCTTCAAGAGAGTGATTACATTTCTTCAGCTCCCAGTTGTGAGTTTGCTAGATCCTATGCCAATTCCACATTTAATTTACTGTTTTCTATAAAGGCTGTACCAATTCATAGTTTCACCAATTGTGCAGAAGGATTCCCTTTCTTCATATTTTTTTAGAAGATTTTAATAGGTTCTGTTCTTTTTAAACTATTTTTTTAAAGATTTTATTTATTATTTCCAGAGAGAGAGAGAGGAAGGGAGAGGGCAGAGAGGGAGAGTAATATCAATGTATGGTTGTCTTTCACCTGCCTCCAGCCATAGACCTGGCTGGAGACATGGTTGGAAACCTGGCTTGCAACCTGGTTATGTGCCCTGGCTGGGGAATTGAACCAGTGACCTTTGGGTTCATAGGCTGGTACTGTATCCACTGTATTTTTTATAAATAATTGTTCTAAAGAGTGTGAGATGGTATTTCATTCTGGTTTCAATTTGTATTTCCTTTATGGTTAGTGATGTTGAGAACCTTTTCATGTATCTGTTGCTTATTTGTATGTCATCTTTGTAAAAATGTCTATTCATGATTTTTGCCCATCTTTAAACAGGATTGTTTTAGTTATTGTTATTGAGTTGTATAAATTCTTTATGCATTTTGAGTATTAATTTCTTATCAGATATATGGTTTGCAAATATTTTCTCTCATTTAGTAGGTTGCCTCTTTTGTTGATGGATTCCTTTGCTATGAAAAAGAAGCTCTTTAGTGTAATGTAGCATAGTGAAAACTCCTGTTACATTTAGTGTAATGTAAAAGTAAGTTAGTGAAAGACTAACTTACTTTTGCTTTTGTTGCTTGTGATTTTTATGTTATATTTCCAAATCTGTTTATCATCAAGCCAAATGTCAAGGAACATTTTGCCTATATTTTTTTTCTGGGAGTTTAATTATTTTAGGCCTTACATTTAAGTATTTATCTTGAGTTAATTTTTGTGAGTGGTACAAGATAGAGGATCAGTTTCACTCATTTGCATGTGAATATCTAATTTTTCCATTTATTGAAGAGACAATCTTTTCCCCATTGAGTATCTTGGGTCCTTTGTCAAATACTAACTGAATGCATATGTGTGGGTTTACCTCTGGGTTCTTCGTTCTGTTCCATTGGTCTATGTTTCTTTTTTTTAATGCCAGTATCATGACATATATAGCTTTGTATTACAGGTTGAAAAAGAAAGTGGGATTCCTTCAGCTTTGTTCTTTCTTAAGATTCCTTTGGCTATATGGGGTCTTTTCTGATTCCATACAAATTTTGGGACTGTTTTTCTATTTCTGTTAAAAAAAAAAAAAAAGCCAGGGAGCTGGTAAGATGGCGGAGGAGTAAGCAGAGTTACACCAATCTCCTCCTAGGTCACATCTGGAATAACTTCTTTGGGGAAAAAGATGGAATTACCAACAAAACACCAGCTAGAAAGAAGTCCTATAACCTCAGACAGAACAGAAGAGGATGCTTCACCACAACATGACTGATAGGAATCCCAGAGACGCAAGAGAGCTGGCTGGGCTCCAGCCAGAGGCAGCAGCCAAAGGGATGAAGCCAGGGACTCCACCAGAGAAGGGTGGGTCCTGGTTACCCTGGCTGGGATTCCCAGCTACAGCAACATGGTGGAGAGCAAAGCAGCATCCAGCAGAGAAGGGCAGAAAGCCATGGAGTTTGCTAGCCTGAGAGGGCACTAGAGAAAGAGAGAACTACTAGGGTGACTGTAACAAAAATACATTGGCACACACCAACCTGGGGCTCCAGCGGAGAGAAGGCAGGGAGGACTGGAGATGCATAGGGAGAGTTTGTGGGGATGGCTTGAAGGAGGGAAGTGGGGAAGCAGTGGTAGGGATCCCAGTGCTGACTCATCGCCCACACCTTGGGCAGACGGCACTGTGCCAAGTGACTTCTGTATGAGGGTCCTCATAGCCCCGCCCACTGGAAGCAATCTATCCAGCCCAGATGTGCCTGTGCCTGGTGCCTGATCACAATTCTCTGATTTACATCTAAATAAATCTTTTTCCCTGACGAGTATGAGCATAGATACAATAGTTGGCACCTGAAGAGATATCTCTTGCCTAGCAGTGCCTGGGCCTGGCAGCTGATTACAAACTCTCTGACTTACCGCAGAATCAGTCAGTCAGCCCCACATAGTGGCAAGTGAGCCTGGTGGCTGGCGGTGGATTCATTGGCTCACAACTGAGTTGGTTTGTCCTGCCCACTGGCCTCTGGGCTTGGTGGCTGATCACAAACTCATTGGATTACAACTAAATCTATCAGTCTTGCCCAGTGGGCCCTTAGCCTGGCAGCTGATCACAGATTCATTGGATTACAATAGAATCTTTCAGCCATGCCCAGTGCCACCTGAGACTGGTAGCTAATCACAGATTCATTGGATTACAATTGTACCTTGTTGTCTAGCCCAGAGGCTCCTGAGCCTGGTGGCCAATCACAGGTTCATTGGATTATAATTGGATCTTGCTGCCTAGCCCAGTGGTGCCTGAGCCTGGTGGCTGATCACAGATTCATTGATTTACATCTGAATCTGACCCACCAGGCTTCACCTGAGCTGGTGGCTGATCCATTGGATTACAATTGAACCTCTCTGTCTAGCCCGGCAGGGCTAGAGTTTGGTAGCTGATTTCTTGATTTACAAATGAATCGGTCTGTCACCCAAAACAGTAGCTGAGCCTGGTGGTGAATCACAGATTGAGAGGATTACAACAACTAAATCAATCCTACTAGCCTAGCAGTTCCTTAGCCTGGCAGCTGATCACAGTCTGATTAGATTACAATGAAACCTAAAAACGGGAAGAAAAAGAAACAGTCCATCACCAAAAGAAAAGGGGGAATCCCCAGAAAGAATACTAAATGAAACAGAGGCAAGCAAACTATCAGATATGGAATTCAAAATAATAATGATACAGAAGCTCAATGAGGTCAGCCAGCTCAAAGAAAACTACAAAAAACTTCAGGGGAACTACAAAGAACTCCAGGGAAGCTACAAGGAACATACTGAGAACTATGCCAGCATTGAAAAGGATGTGGAAATTATCAGTAAGAGCCAGGAGGAAATGAAGAATACAATTTCTGAAATAAAGAAAACAGTAGAAGAAATCAACAGCAGGATAGAGGAAGCAGAGGATGGGGTCAGCGAACTGGAGGACAAGGTAGAAAAATACTCCAAGACAGTACAACAGAATGAAAAAAGGCTGAACAAGAATGAAATGTATTAAGAAAGCAGCAGGAAAACATGAAACACAATAACATCCATATCATAGGGATACCAGAAGGAAAAGAGAAACAAGGAATGGAAAACCTGTTCAAAAAAGTAATGATAGAAAACTTTTCTAACATGATGAGTAAAAAGATTACTCAAGTTCAGGAAGCACAGAAGGTCCCAGTGAGGATGAATCCAAACAGACCCACTCCAACATACATTATAATTAAATTGACACATTTCAAATACAAAGAGAGAATCCTAAAAGCATCAAGATAGAAACAGCAAATAACATATAAGGGGGCTCCTATAAGGTTATCAAATGATTATTCAACAGAAACAATACGAGCCAGAAGGGAATGGCAAAACATATTCCAAGTAATGGGAAACAAAGGCCTGCAACCAAGAATACTCTACCCAACAAGGCTCTCACTCAAAATGGAAAAAGAAATAAGGAGTTTCTCAGACAAAAGAAGACTGAAAGAATACATCTCTACCAAATGAGCATTGCAAGATATGCTAAAGGGTCTGCTTTAAAAAGATGAAGAAACAGAGAGAGACAGAGAGGAACACAGGTACAAAGTGGGAAATCACCAATAAATATCAATCAATAATAACCTTAAATGTAAATGGATTAAATGCACCAATCAAAGGACATAGGGTAGCTGAATGGATAAGAAAACATGACCAACATATATGCTGTCTTCAAGAGATACACCTCAGAGTAAAAGATTGATACACATTGAAAATGAAGGGATAAAATATATATATCAAGCAAATGGACATGAAAAAAAAGGCTGGAGTAATAATACTTGTTTCAGACAAAATAACTTTTACAATGAAGGCCATACAAAGAGACAAAGAAAGACATTTCATAATACTTAAAGGAACAATCCATCAACAAGATATGACTCTGGTAAACATATTCTACACCCAATGTAGGAGCTCCGAAATATACAAGAAAAATCTTGGAAGACTTCAAGAAGGATATAGACAGCAACACTCTAATAGTAGGGAATTTTAATACCCCATTATCAACAATGGACAAATCTTCCAAACAATAGAAAAACACCAAGGATATTATGGCATTGAACAACACTCTAGAGCAAATGGACCTAACTGATATATACAGTACATTTCACCCTGAAGAAGCAAAATACACATTCTTTTCAAAAGCACATGGAACATTCTCTAAGATAGACCACATGGTAGGTCATAAGACAAGCCTCCACAAATACAGAAAAATTGAAATCATACCAAGCATCTTCTCAGATCACAATGGATTGAAACTAGAAACCAACTTCAAAGAAAAAAAACCCAAAAACTAACTTATGGAGACTGAATAACACACTTTTAAGTAGTGAATGCGTTCACAATGAGATCAAAGATGAAATCGAAAAGTTTCTGGAAACAAATGACAATGTATACACAACAGCCCAAAATCTATGGGACACAGCAAAGGCAGTCCCCAGAGGGAAATTCATCGCAATACTGGCCTACCTAAAAAGGATAGAAGATGCTTATACGAGTAACTTAACCATAAAGCTGCAAGAACTAGAGGACCAACAACAACCAAAGCCAAGAGCAAGTAAAGGGAAGGAAATCATCAAGATCAGAACATATATTTCTTGTTGGTTGGTTAGTCTTTTCTTACTTATTTTGAAATTTGGTTTAAGGCACATATATGTTAAGTATTATTATATCATCTTGGAAAATAGACTCTTTTATTATTTTATAATGTGTTCTTTACCTGGACAAGTGTTTTTACTTTGAAATCTTCTCTGTCTAAAATTCATCCAGCTTCTCCTGCTTTCTTTTGATTAGTGTTAGCCTGGTACCTTTTTCTGTGCCCATTTATTTTAAATTATATGTGTTTTTATACTTAAGTGAATTTCTTGTAGATGACATGTAGTTGGGTTTTTTAAATTTATTCTGACAGTTTCTATCTTTTAATTGGTGTATTTAGACCATTGATGTTCAACGTGATTATTGATATAGTTGCATTAAAACCTAGCACAGTTGCAAAAGAAAGATCAGAACAGAATTAATTAACTTAGAGACTCAAACTACAATTTGAAGAATTAAGTCCAAGAGCTGGTTCTTTCATAAAATAAACAAAATAGACCAGCCTTTAACTAGTCTCATTAAGAAAAAGAGGTAGAGGACCCAAATAAACAGAATTAGAAAGAACAGAGGAGAAATCACAATTGATACTTCAGAAATACAAAGGATTGTAAGAAATTATTACAAACAACTATATGACAAGAAATATGACAACTTGGGTGAAATGGACACATTTCTATAAATATATAATCTACCAAAACTGAATCCAGAAAGAGCAAAAAGCCTGAATAGACCAATAACAACTAGTGAAATTGAAGAAGTAATCAAAAAGCTCCCAAAGCACAAGAGTCCCAGACCAGATGGCTACACAGGTAGCCATCTACCTGGTAGATGAAATCTACCAAATATTTAGAGAAGAACTAACTTCTATCCTTCTCAACCTATACAAAAATTTCCAGGAAGAGGGAAGACTCCTAAACTCTTTCTATGAGGCCAATATTATTCTAATCCCAAAACCAGGGCAAGACACAACTAAGAAAGAAAACTTAGGCCAATATCTCTGATGAACATAGATGCTAAGATTCTCAACAAAATATTGGTCAACTGGATTCAGCAGTACATTACAAAGATCATACACCATGATCAAGTGTGTTTCATGCTAGGGATGATGCAAGGATAGTACATTTGTAAATGAATAAATGTAATACACTACATCAACAAATTGAAAGACAAAAACCATATGATCATATCAATAGATGCTGAAAAAGCATTTCATAAAGTACAGCAACCATTTATGATAAAAACCCTCAGCAAAATGGGAATAGAGGGAGCATACCTCAACATCATAAAGGCCATATATGAAAAATCTGAAGCCAACATCATACTCAATGGGCAAAAACTGAAAGCTTTCCCCCTAAGATCAGGAACGAGACAAGGCTGCCCACTTTCTCCACTTCTATTCAACATTGTCTTGGAAGTTCTAGCTATAGCCATCAGAGAAGAAAAAGGAATTAAAGGTAACCAATTTGGAAAGGAGGAAGTCAAACTGTCATTATTTGCAGATGATATGATAGTGTACATACAAAACCCGATTGGCTCCACCAAAAACTTACTTTACCTAATAAGCAAATTTAGCAAAATAGCTGGGTATAAAGTCAATATCCAGAAATCAAAAGCACTTTTGTATACCAATAAGGAAACATCAGAGATAGAAGTGAGAAATCAAATCCCATTTACCATAGCAACAAGAAAAATAAAGTACCTAGGAATCAACTTAACCAAGGAGGTAAGATATCTGTACTCAGAAAACTACAGCACACTAAAGAAAGAAATTAAGAAAGACAGAAATAAATGGAAGCATATATCATATTCATGGATGAGAAGAATTAACATCATTAAAATTTCCATACTACACAAAGAAGTAGAATATATAGATTCAATGCAATCCCAATTAAAATACCAATGACAGACTTCACAGAGATAGAAAAAATACTACAAAAACTTGTATGGAGCCCAAAATGCTTACAGATACCCACAGCACTCTTGAAAAGAAGTACAAGTTAGGAGGAATCACAATACTGGGCATCAAACTATACTACAAGGCTACTGTAATCAAAACAGTATGGTACTGGCATAAGGATAAACATATAGATCAATGGAACAGAATAGAGAACCCAGAAATAAACCCAGGACTCTATGGTTAATTAACATCTGATCATAGGGACATAAAATGGAGTAAAAACAGTCTCTTCAACAAGTGGTGTTGGGAGAACTGGACAGCAACATGCAAGAAAATAAAACTAGACTACCAAATTACACCATACACCAGAATAAACTCAAGATGGATAAAGGACTTAAACATTAGCAGTGCCACCATAAAGGTCCTGGAGAAAAATATAGGCTGTAAAATTTTAGATATATTATGCAGAAATATGTTTATTGATACTTCTCCAAGGGCAAAGGAAATAAAAGAACAAATAAACAAATTGACTATATCAAACTGAAAATTTTCTGTTCAGCCAAAGAAAACACCAGTAAAATTCAAAGGGAACCAACGCTATGGGAAAATGTATTTGTCGATGATACCTCAGACAAGGGTTTGATATCCAAAATATATAAAGAACTTTTGCAGCTCAACACCAGGGAGACAGACAACCCAATGGAAAAATGGGCAAAGGACCTCAATAGACAATTCTCTGAGGAAGACATACAAAGGGCCCAAAAGTATATGAAAGAATGCTCAACATCACTAGCCATCAGAGAGATGCAAATTCAAACCATAATAAGTTATCACCTCACACCTGTCAGAATGGCAATCATCAACAAATCAACAAGCAACAAGTGTTGGTGAGGATGTGGGGAAAAGGGAACTCTGGTGCACTGTTGGTGGGAATGCAGGCTGGTGCAGCCAGTATGGAAAACAGTATGGAATTTCCTTAAAAATCTGAAAATGGATCTTCATTTTGATCCAGCAATTCCACTACTAGGACTATAACTGAAGAACCCTGAAACACCAATTCATAATAACCTATGTACCCCTATTTTCATGGCAGTGCTATTTACAATAGCCAAGTGCTGGAAACAGCCCATCAGTGGATGATTGGATCAAAAAACTTTGGTA
Source organism: Noctilio leporinus (assembly GCA_004026585.1). Taxonomy (NCBI): domain Eukaryota; kingdom Metazoa; phylum Chordata; class Mammalia; order Chiroptera; family Noctilionidae; genus Noctilio; species Noctilio leporinus. The sequence continues at coordinate 8,083 of PVIW01015233.1, read as the reverse complement.
CATTTACACAATGGAATACTACACAGCCAAAAGAAAAAAGGAACTCCTACCCTTTTCAACAACACGGATGGAACTGGAGAGTATTATGCTTAGTGAAATAAGCCAGTCAATGAAAGGCATAAGCCATTCGATGAAAGACATATGATCTTGCCCATTACAGAATATTAATGAACAAAGCAAACAAACAAGCAAACCAGAACTGGATAGGTGAATACAATGAATAGACCTTCGGTGGCCTGTGGGGAGGGAAGAGGGAGAGGAAGAGGTAAAGAAAGGGAGCAATTTAGTCAAAGAAGTAGTATGGAAGAACCATGGACATGGACCACAAATGGAATTCACTTTGGGGGATTTTGGAGGGTGGGGAAGGGGATAGAGTCGAGGAAAAAGGGAATGGATGTAATACAACAATAAAACTAAATTAAAAAAAAGAAAATAATAAAGAATTTGTCTTCATAGTATCATGTTTTTACACGTTTTTTCTTCTGGTTCCACTCCTGGTGATATCTGATTATGTCCCAGTCTGTGCCTAGGCAGCCTGTTCATGACTAGCAGTGTCTACTGCTTGTGTTTGTCTCTTTCTGTTGATCTAGTCACTCCATAATCTGCTGTCAGGCTTAAGCACCTTGGAGGTGGGACTGAATAATTTTTTATGGGAAGGGTTATTGTTTCCCCTCAAGCTGCTGCCACTTGGAGGGGGTAATCTGCTTGAAGGATCCTGCAGCACACAGGATGAATCAGCACTGGGTTCCTGTTTGCTGCTCCCCCAGCTCTCTCTCCCTGTCTGCCCTATATTCTCCCCATGTGTCTCTAATTCTTCTGCCCTCCCTCTGCCAGAGCCCAGGGCAAGTGGGTGCAAATGCAACCCCATACGCCTTCCCAGAAGAGGCTCTGTGTGGCCTCCACACTGCAGGACCAGTTCCTTAGCAGAGCAGCTGTACAGGCATGCTGGGTGTGTGCCCAGGTTTCCTGCCTAGTCACAGTTCTTTCTTTAGCTCTCCTTCCAAAAGAGTCTCTGTGTGAGCCCCATACAATAGCACAGGTCCCTGGAGGCACCCTTATCCCTGTGCTACCCCTTTCCAAAATTCACACAGCCTCTCACAGTTAGGGTTGGACTCTGTCTTCCCTCTGACAGTTTCATACAAACTTTCTCACTGAGTCCTTTCTGGATGTTGCTGGGCAGTCCATATAGTGTTTTGGCTCCACATTTTGCCTGATTCTCTGTTTGTTTCTACATATTAGGCAGAGCTGCTACATTTCTCAGGCTTAGTGTAGTGGCCTTGTGTAGTAGGTGTACTGTAGGGTTCAGTGGTGCAGTTTCTATAGTCACCCAAGCTGGGCATTCTAGTTGTTGCACCACTGTGTAGACTGTGCACTATCCTCTTATGGTTGAGTCTTGATTGCTATTGGCATCACAGGGAGGTATTATCCTCCAGGATGATCAGCTAAGCTGGGAGGACCATCTGCAACTACAACGGAGGAGATGCTGTGCTGGAGCAACTCTACAGAGCAAGACTTGCTTCAGTGGGGCTTTGATGTTCAATGAATCCACCCTTGAGTGTATGGCTTATGGTGGTTGTAAGGTTGTAATTCAGCATGTTTTGAAGATGTCTACCAGATATACTGGTTCTGGGGCTTCCAGCCACCACCTATGCCCTGCCTGGGGCCACCTGGTACAAGCAACAGAGAAATCTGCATGTAGCTGCTACTTTGTGCTAAGCTTGGAGGAGCCCATTTAAGGCCCAAGGCTGTCTGCCACTAGTGCCATACCTGGGGCCGCTAAGCCAGAGATACAGGTTACATACAGACCAGATGCCACTTCTTTGAGAGATTTTAGGAAAGTCTGAAGCATGAGCAAAGACAGGCAATTTGCATGGAAAAGCCAATGGAAACATCTTGGGTGGACCTGCAAGTTAGTAGGGAGGGGTCTCGGAATAACTAGTGTGAGGGAAACAGTGTGAGCCAGGTTGATGGAGACTCAGATATGGTGCCTTCCAGCCAGCTCTGTGGGGACAGAGGTCATCAAAGGAATAATGACCTCTGCTAGCATTTTTGTCTGAAAGAAAGCTACCCCATCCCAGTTCTCATCCTGATGCTGACAATTCAGTTCCTCCCCATATATCCCTGATGCCTTTTGATCTGTTATCCCAGCTTTGGAGCTCAGTCAGTAAGTCTAATAAGTCTGTCTGCAAGCTGTTTAAAAGGAACTGCGTGGGTCTCTAGAAGCCTCTGCCTCACTCACCCTCAATCCCCACTGGTTTTTGTAGCCAGAAGTTATAGAGACTTCTCTTTCCATCACTGGAGCCCTGTGCTTGGGGGCCTGGTGTGAGGCTAGGATCCCTGGCTCCTCAGGGAGGACCTCCGCAGCTGAGATATCCCTCCCAATTTTTACCTGACACTTGTAGGTATGGGACCATCCCATTCTGTGTCTCTGCCCCTCTGACCAGTCTCACATTGGCTTCTTTTTAAAACCCCTAGTTGATGGTTTTTCTGTACCCTAGTTGTAATTTTGATGTGGTTGTGGGAAGATGCAAGTGCTACATTTACCTACACCAACATCTTGACTGGAAGCTCATGAGTGCATTTTTTTTTTTTTTTTAATTTTATTGTTGTTGTATTCATGAGTGCATTTTTAATGTTAGCTGTTTCCTTGGTCTCCCCAGGGCTTTACTGCTAGGAGCACAGATTCATCATTAGCCTTCCTTTTTATGCCACCTGCTCCTTTTATGTTAAAATAGTATTTTTTTTAATTTATGCTTTGGGAAAGTAATATTATCTTCATATGAATTGTTTATTATAGCTACTTGTACTATTTTTGCACTAATCCAAGTATAACAGTTCAAGCCTTTTACCCATGAACTAATTCAGGTTGTTTTAATACTTTTTGTGATGATCTTTGAACATTTTAAAAAATAAATGACAATGAATTAATCCCACAACTTTATAAACCTCAAGATTAAGTATTTTTATGAATCTAGACAGAAATTACGGGGAAAATTCTTATCCAACATTTCTCTAAGAAAATCCAATCTTTCCTCTCTGAAAAAATTCTGTAACTTTATCATTCATCCCAATTGCCAAATCCAAAGGATATATGTTCAGTCCTGAACACTTTGGGAGTCTCTGTGCCACTTGGGAATACTTGTGATTTATCTTTCCTTTCCTTTCTTTCTTTGGCTTCTCTGAAAACATCGGCTTGTTCTTCTACCTCTCCTCCAACTCATTCTCTTCTCCTTTTTGATTTCCTCATCCTTCTCCAAATTCTTCTCATGGCCCTCTGACCTCTTCAGTTCACTGATATCTTTAATTAGGATGGTCCTATTTGTTTGGCATATTTCCAGTGCCCCCTATTTGCTGGTACCTCTTAGAATAGAGCTGAACACTGACCTGTCTTTAGAGTGCTTCAAATTTATAAGCAAAGCAGCTAGTGAACTCCCTGCCATGTTCCCAGGCATTCCTAGGAAAACACCTCAATAACTAAACTGAAGATTTTCTCAGAGATTCACTTCTCCCTACTTTCTCTCTACTATTGCCTTATTAAAGACATGTGTCATCTGTCACCTCCCATAGGCTTCTTGGTACTTCCCTGACTCCAGTCATGCTTCCCAAGCCCATGGCCTCTCCATTACTTCCTATCACCTTACCATATAATGTAGCCCAGGAAAGTTGTTCTTGAAGGCTTTGCAGACCTAGGCAATATTGAAGATGTTATATAGATATTATATAAATATTTTTAATAGTTAAAATGGTAAAACCATTTTTTAACTCATGCCTTATACAAAAACCATGATTATATTCTCAGAGTGCTTAGGTGCTGCCTACTCTGGCCTTTGGTTCCCCTCTATTCTCATCTCTTACCACTTCCTGCCTCCTACTTTGCACATCAGCAAAGCTACATGGCTTGTAGGGTCCTTCTCTGTTTCCTGCCTCCTGTTTTGTTTTGTTTTTTTAAGATTTTATTTATTTATTTATTTATTAAGAGAGAGGGAAAAGGAGAGAGGCAGAGAAGGAGAGATACATTAATGTATGGTTGCCTTTCACCCGCCTCCAGCCATAAACCTGGCTGAGACCTGGCTCGCAACCTGGTTATGTGCCCTGGCTGGGGAATCAAACCAGCAACCTTTGGGTTCACAGGCCGGCACCTTATCCACTGTGCCACCAGCCAGGGCTACTGCCTCCTGGTTTTGTTTATGTTGCTCATCCTTGACTGGTATTTCCTCTCTCCAAACTCTCCACCAGACCCATCCCCATGCATTTGTTCCTTCTCAGCTCCAGGACCCTTTCTTCTAAGAAGAACCTTCATACTCCCTTACCCCTTGGCTAATTTATTGGTTGTGCCTGTTTCCATCTTCACTCTCATCACAATGCAGCATAACTATTTGTTTTTATCTTTGTATTAAGTACTAGACAGGAAGTTCCTTGATGAACAGAGTTTGATCTCATTCATCCTGTGTCTTCTTAATACAGGGCTTGGCACAAAACACACATTGAAAAAGTAACTACAGGCACTTAATTCTGGCCTTGTCTATTCTTTAGTAGAGAAAGAATGTTATATCATAAATGAGTTCTTTGAAATACCTGTATGGCAGCCTAACCACCTACAGTGCCGATGGCCTTTTTCTAGCTAAGGGAGATCTATTCAACTTTAATAGTTTGAAAGTCATTTATGGATGGCTAGTTCCTCTGGGTGGTGCATGGCCCTAATAACACCAGAGTCAGGAATTCAATAGCTATTTAGCTAAGAGTCATCTCAAGTAATTACAGGCTATAGCTCCAATCCAGCTGACTATTTTTCATATTCCTGCCATTTGTCACAGGATCTGTAGACTGCAGACAAAAATTCATCATCCAGGGCTGGGGAACTCTGTTCAACCATATGCCTCAGACTAGTAATGGAACATGCTTCTCATAGAAAATGAATAGCATATAAAAAGAGGACTAAAGATGGTGACAGAGTAGAGAGCAGTGCTGATGGTGTTTTTGAGTATCAGAGCAGCTAGAGACGTTTTCAGGTCCCTAAGAATTGGAGTGGTCAGCATCTGGACTCAAGGGAGCACAGCCCAGAGGCAGCAGAAACCTGCAGGAGAGCAGCCCACAGGTCCAGAATACAACCAGAAAGCCCAAATAAAGGACACACCAGTCAGTGAAGGACAAATATCATATGATTTCACCCATTGCAGGACAATAATGAACAAAACTAACAACAAGCAAAACAGAACCAAATATATGAATACAGAGAATAAGCCTTCAGTGGTCAGGGGGAAAGGGTTTGTAGGGAGGGGGGAGGCAGAGGCAAGGAAGGGGAGCAGCTTAGACAAGAACCTAATATAAAGGAACCATGGGCATGGACAACAGGTGGGATTGACTTTGGGGGGAATGGGTGGGTGGGGAGGGGGACAGAGGGGAACAAAAAGGGGATGGATGTAATACAACAACAATAAAATAAAAATATTTTAAAAAATAGCATATAAAAAGAATATTTAATATAAAGAATATAAGGAATATATATAACAGGATAAGCATAGAGAAGTAGACAAAATGGTCAGCCATAATTCAACTGACAGGTGTCAATCACTGTTGAAATGTAGATACTGATTTTTTTCTATAATTTTTATTATTGCCATAATTCTGTTCTTGTAATTTAGTGTCCTGATTTTCTCTATTTAACATTATATCTAGAGCATTCTCTCAGGCTTCTAAAACTTCTTGCAAATATATATTTTTTCCTTTTTTCAGACACAAAATCTTTATTGGTTTTTCCAACATTGCACCCTCGTTATATGAATTAATATGGACTGCACATTCCTGTCAATTGGCAAGAAAGTATGAAATAAAATTTATGATATCTTCTTACCTTATCCTCAGTGCAGCCTTAAAAATCATAAGACCTAATTGCTTCCCCTATTTCTCCAAGTTCATGACAAAAATAAGTATTTCAAAAGGCAACTCTCAAGTTCTGATGATTGGAAATGACTAAAGGATAATGAAGTCTGTCTTCTTAAACATTTTAAAGAATAACCTTAATGCATCATCCCTTTGAAATTTGTTAAAGCCACCTTTGCCCCACCTAGAAAAATGTCTAGAATGCACTTTTCTTTTGGGGGTTCATTGGAACTCCATTGGCTTCCTAAGCATTAAACTTATTTGCCTTGTCCCCAGCTTTGGAAGAATCTTTTTTTAATTTAACTTTATTGTTGTTGTATTACATTAATCCCATTTTCCCCATTGTTGCTCTCCCCTTCCCCACCTGCCCATCCCTCTTCACAGTCAATCCCACATGTTGCCCATGTTCATGGGTCATCCATGCTAGCTCCTTGACTGAACTGTTCCCCTTCTTTGCCTACTTCTCCCCGCTCCCACCTATGCCTCCCCTCTGCACGCTGAAAATCTGTTCCTTGTATTCATGTCTCTGGTTTTATTTTGCTTGTTTGCTTGTTTTTTTCTTCATTAGTCTCCTGTAATGGGTGAGATCATATAATATTTGTTTTTCATTGACTGGCTTATCTCACTATAATACTCTCCAGCTCCATCCATGTTATTGCAAAATGTAGGAGCTTCTTCTTTCTTTCTGCTATGTAGTATTCCACTGTGTACCAAAGATTTTTAAGCCATTCATCCACTGATAGAAACTTAGGCTGTTTCCAGCACTTGGTGATTATAAATAGCACCGCTATGACATAGGGGTACATAGATTCTTATGAATTGTTGTGAAACAATTACACCCAATTCTTTGGGTATAATCTTAGTAGTGGAATAGCTGGATCAAAAGGCAGTTCCATTTTCAGTTTTTTGAGGAAATCCCATGCTGTTTTCTGTAGTGGCTGCACCAGTTTGCATTCCCACCAATAGTGCACCAGTGTTCCCTTTTCTCTACATCCTCTTCAGCACTTGTTGTTTGTTGAGTTGTTAATGACTGACATTTTGACAGCTGTGAGATGGTATCTTATTGTGGTTTTAATTTGCATTTCTTGGATGGCTAATAATGTTGAGCATTCTTTCATAAGCTTTTGGGCCCTTTGTATGTCCACCTCAGAGAGTTGTCCTTCAGATCCTTTGCCCATTTTTTAATTGGGCTGTCTGTCTCCCTGGTGTTGAGTGATATTAAGATCATTTTACATTTTGGATATCAAACCCTTGTCTGAGGTATTATTGGCAAATATGTTTTCCCATACAGTTATTAAGTTGAGTAGGATTTTGGTGGAGTCTATCAGGTTTTGTATGTACACTATCATGTCATCTGCAAATAATAACCGTTTGACTTCCTACTTTCCAATTTGGATGCCTTTGATTCCTTTTTCTTTTCTAATCACTAAGGCTAGAACTTCCAAAATGATGTTGAACAGAAGTGGAGAGAATGGACAGCCTTGTCTTCGCCCTGGTCTTAGCAGGAAAGCTTTTATATTTTGCCCATTGAGTATGATGTTGGCTTCAGGTTTCTCATATATGGCCTTTATGATGTTGAGGTATACTCACTCTATTTCCATTTTGCTGAATGTTTTTACCATAAATGGGTGCTGTACTTTATCAAATGTTTTTCAACATCTACTGATATGGTCATGTGATTTTTGTCTTTAATTTTATGTGGTGCATTACATTTATTGATTTGCAAATGTGTCATTCTTGCAGCCTTTGAATGAATCCCACTTGATCATGGTGTATGATCTTTTTATATTTATTTTTATTTTATTTTATTTTTTTTAATTTTATTGTTGGTGTATTACATCCATCCCTTTTTTGCTCCCCTCTGTCCCTCTCCCCACCCACCCTTTCCCCCCAAAGTCAATCACACCTGTTGTCCATGTCCATGGTTCCTTTATACTAGGTTCTTGTCTAAGCTGCTCCCGTTCTTTGCCTTTGCCTCCCCCCTCCCCACAACCCCGTTCCCCCTGACCACTGAAGGCCTATTCCTTGTATTCATATACTTGGTTCTGTTTTGCTTGTTGTTAGTTTTGCTCATTATTGTCCCGTAATGGGTGAGATCATATGATATTTGTCCCTCACTGACTGGCTTATTTCACTAAGCATAATACTCTCCAGTTCCATCCATGTTGTTGCAAAGGCTAGGAGTTCCTTCTTTCTTTCTGCT
>PVIW01015232.1:0-20516 GCA_004026585.1 Noctilio leporinus | reverse complement strand
GCCCACTGAAGGTCTATTCACTGTATTCATATATCTGGTTCTGTTTTGCTTGTTGTTTGTTTTGTTCATTATTGTCCTGAAATGGGTGAGATCATATGGTATTTGTCTTTCGCTGACTGGCTAATTTCACGAAGCATAATACTTTCTAGTTCCATCCATGTTGTTGCAAAGGTTAGGAGTTCCTTCTTTCTTTCTGTTGTGTAGTATTCCATTGCGTAAATGTACCAAAGTTTTTTGATCCAATCATCCACTGATAGGCACTTAGGCTGTTTCCAGCATTTGGCTATTGTAAATAATGCTGCCATGAACACTGGGGCACATAGGTTCTTATGAATTGGTGTTTCAGGAATCTTAGGGTATGATCTTTTTAATCTATTTCTTGATTCAGTTTGCAAATATTTTGTTAAGAATTTTAGCATCTATATTCATCAGTGATATTGACCTGTAGTTTTCTTTGTTTGCTGTATCTTGACCTGGTTTGGGGATTAGAATAATACTGGCCTCATTGAAAGTTTGAGAGTCTTCTCTTTTCTTGGATGTTTTGGAATAGGATGAGAAAGAAGGAGTTAGTTTTTCACTAAATTTTTGGTAAAATTCACCTGTGTAGCCATCTGGTCTGGGGCTCTTGTGCTCTGGGAGATTTTTGATTACTTCTTCAATTTTACTAGCTGTTATTGGTCTATTCATGTTTTCTGCTTCTTCTTTATCTTCTTTTGGTATATTAAATGATCCCAGAGATTTGTCCATTTCTGCCAATTAGTCAAGTTACTTGTTATATCATTGTTTGTAGTAATTTCTAGTAATCCTTTGTATTTCTATGATATCAGTTGTGATTTCTCCTCTTTCATTTCTGATTTTATTTATTTGGGTCTTTTCTCATTTTTTTCTTGATGAATCTGGTTTATGGCTTGCCAATTTTGTTTATCTTTTCAAAGAACCATCTCCTGGATTTATTGATCTTTGAATTGTTCTTTTAGTTTCTATGTCATTTAATTTTGCTCTGATCTTGAGTATTTCCTTCCTTCCACTCACTCTGGGCTTAGTTTGTTGTTCCTTTAGTTCTTGTAGCTTTATGGTTATATTGTTTATTTGAGATTGTTCTATATTTTTAAGGTAGGCTTGTTTCCTATAAACTTCCCTACCAGGACCACCTTTGCTGTGTCCCATACGTTTTGGGCTGTTGTATGTTCATTTTCATTTGTTTCCAGAATTTTTTTTTTTTTATTTCTTCCTTGATCTCAGTGTTAACCCATTCATTATTTAATAGAATATTATTCAGTTTCCAGAAATTAGAATATTTTTTAAATATTTTTTCCTTGAGGTTGGTTTTTAGTTTCAAGTAATTGTGATCTGAGAAGATGTTTGGTATAATTTCAATTTTCTTGAATTTGTGGAGGCTTGTCTTGTGCCCTACCATTAGTCTATCTTTGAGAATGTTCCATGTGCATTTGAAAAAAATGTGTATTTTTCTTCTTTGGGGTGAAAAGTTCTGTATATATTAATTATGCCCATTTGATATAGTGTTTTTCAATGCCAAAATATCCTTGTTGGTTCTTTGCTTGGAAGATCTGTCGAGTGTTGAAAATCTAGGTTAAAATCTCCTACTATTATTGTGCTACTGTCAATATCCTTCTTGAAGTCCTCCAAGATTTTCCTTATATATTTGGATGCTCCTATGTTGGGTGCATATATGTTTAGAAGGGTTATATTTTCTTGCTGGATTGTTTCCTTAAGTATTATGAAATGTCTTTCTTTGTCTCTTTTTTATGGCCTTCCTTATAAAACCTATTTTATCTGATATATGTATTGCTACCCCAGCTTTTTTTTTTTTTTTTTTTTTTTTTTTTTTTTTTTTTTTTTTTTTTTTTTTTTTTTTTTTTTTTTTTTTTTTTTTTTTTTTTTCCTTTTTTTTTTTTTTTTTTTTTTTTTGTATTCATTTGCTTGAAATATATATTTCCATCCTTTCACTTTCAGTCAATGTTGATCTTTCATTTTGAGGTGGGTGTCTTGTGGACAGCATATATGTGGGTCAGGTTTTCTTATCCATTCAGCTACCCTGTGTCTTCTGGTTGGTGCATTTAATCCATTTACATTTAAAGTATTTATTGACAGGTACTTATTCATTAACATTTTTCCTCTTTGTCCCCATGTTCCTCTTTGTCTCTGTTTATTCATCTTCTCAAAGCAGTTTCTTCAGCATCTCTTGCAACACTGGTTAGGTAGGGATGTATTCTTTTAGCCTTCTTTTTTCTGGGAAACTTCTTATTTCACCTTTCATTTTGAATTAGAGCATTGCTGTGTAGAGTAGTCTTGGTGTAGGCCTTTGTTTTTCATTGCTTGGAATATTTTTTGCCATTCCCTTCTGGCTTTCAGTGTTTCTGTTGAGAAATAAGCTGATAACCTTTCGGAGTCCACTTGTATGTTATTAGCTGTTTCCCTCTTGCTCCTTTGAGGATTCTGTCCTTGTCTTTGAAATTTGACATTTTAATTACAATGTGTCTTGTAATGGGTCTGTTTGGGTTCATTTTCATTGGGACCATCTGTGGTTCCTGAACTTGCATGACTTTTTCTCTCATCAAATTTAGGACGTTTTCTGTCATTACTTTTTCAGACAGGTTTTCTATCTTTTGCTCCTCTTCTTCTCCTGGTTTCCCTATGTTACAGATATTATTGTGTTTCATGTTGTCCTCCTGCTCACTTAAAATATCTCTTCATTCTTTTTCAGTCTTTTTTTTTTGGTTTTGTTTTGTTGCACTGTCTGGGATTATTTTTCTGCATTGTCCTCCAGTATACTGATCTGATTCTCTGCTCCTTTTAGCATGCTTTTGACTCCTTCTACTCTATTCCTTAATTTGGAAATTGTATTCTTCACTTCCTCTTGGATCTTATTGATGGTTTCTGTATCCTTTTTAATGCTGGTATAGTTTTCAGTACGTTCCTTGTAGCTTCCCAGGAGTTGTTTGTAGTTTTATTTGAGCTCACTGAGCCCACTGAGCTTCTCAATAATCACTATTTTGAATTTCTTGTCTGATAGTTTGCTTTCCTCTATTTCATTTAGCAGTCTCTCTTGGGATTCCTCCTTTCCTTTCTATGGGGCATAATTTCTTTGTCTTCGTATTTTGGGTGACTCTTGTTTGTTTCTGCTTCTTATATTGGGCTTCTTTGACTTCCTGTCTTTGTGTATGACCTTCTGTCATGTAAAAGGGCACTTTCTTTACTTTTTGTAACCACCTCTAGTGATGTCAGATCATGTCTCAGCCAAATCACCTGTTGGAACCTATCAGATATTCACTGTCTTTCTCTGTGTCCTTCAGTGATTATTTCAATTAATTTATGACAGCTGTCAGGTATAGGCAATGCTGGGTGGGACAAATTAATTCAGCTATAATATAATCAATCTATGATTAGTGGTCACCTTTGGCACTGCTGGGTGGGGCAGATTAATTTACTTTTAATCCAATCAATCTGTTTCATTGCATTGTGTAGGAATTTTTTTCTACATTGTCCTCCAGTTCGCTGATCCAATTATCTGCTTCCTGTAGCCTGCTTTTGATCCCTTCTTCTGTATTCTACAGTGGTGGTGGCACCAGGCTCAAGCACCACTGGACAGGGCAGATTGACTTCTATGGGTGGGGCTATGACTCCCCCTCAGGCTGACATCGCATAGAGTAGTTTGCTGGTGGTCTGGGGGATAAGTCAGCACTGGGACCCATCATCTCCTCTCTCATTTCTCTCCTCAAAGCCACCACCCCGAACTCTCCTTAAGCATCTCTAATTCACTTTGCCCTCCCTCTGCTGGAGCCCAGGGTAAGTGTGTACCAATGTATTTTCATGTGTGGTCACTTTAATAATTTTCTGTCTCTTGCTGTCTTGAGCTAGCAAACCTTGTGACTTTTTGTTTTTCTCAGCTGGATGCTGTTCTACACTCAGTTCTGTTGTTATAGGCTGGGAAACCTAGCTGTGTGTTTCTACCTTCTCAGGTGGACCCTCCAGCTTCTGTCCCTTCAGCTGTCACTTGTGGGAACTCATCCAACCCTCTTGCATCTTTGCATTTCCTACCAGTTACAATGTGATAAAGTGGCCTCTTCTGTCCTATCCATGGTTATAAGGCTTCTCTCCAGCTGGTGTTCTGTTGATTATTTCAGATAATTTCTCCTCAATTAAGTTGTAATTCCAGATTAGTCCTGGGAGGAGACTGGTGTAGTTCCACTTACTCTGCCACCATCTTGGTTCTCTCAAAATGTTACTTTTTATTTTTAAAAAAATCTTATTCTTATCCTAGGGTGATTTCTATTATAAAAATTGTGGTTAACTGATAATGTTTTGAATTTTATCAGTAAAGATTTGCAGAAATTTGTTTTTTCTTTTATAGTTTCTATATAATAGCCTCAGGTTTGCCTCTTTACCATCAAATCCCCAAATATGTAAAATTTGGCCCTTTACAGAATGTTCATCAATTCCTGCTCTATGCCAAGCAGGTTTTTCTTTTCCTTCCAATTGCTTTTTTCCTTTTTCTTTACCCATAGCCCTCAAGGTCAGGGGTGCTGCTTCTGGAAGGTGCTGTGGGAGGCTCTTTGTGGGACCTACTATACCTATTCATTGGGGAAACCAGACTATCATCCCTTTTCTTGGGGAAACCAGACTATAATGAATTTGCCTGCAGATAAGATATTCTCCTTAATTAGAGAGGCCTGATGTCTTTTTCTCTTGGACTTCCACAGAACTTTGTTCTTCCCTGTCACCTCCCTCCACTGGACTGTTTGCTTCTGGAGTATAGGAATCACATTAAATTTAGCTGTGTTTTCAGCCCCTCATAAGGAAATGCTCCTCAAGTGTATGTTCAATAAATGGTACATAACCCTTTGGTAATTGGTTTGAGTTGCCTCATTCATTACCTTTATGGCCTACAAAATAGTGTGTTTTCTTCAGATGGAAGCTGCATTAAAAATCAGGAGAATTTTAATATGATTTCACAAGCTTAGGATGTGTTTGAGCTTTTTCATTTCAGACTATGCATGTGTGCGTGTGTGTGTATGTGTAAATTTTCATGTACTATGAAAAGTAGAAACACTTATTGAAAAAGATAGAAGGTACAAAAAATGATACAAAGGACAATGATGCCTCAATCCCCTTCAAAGTAGGTACCTTGAGACCTCACACAATTCTCCCAATCACCATCAGCTGCCCTGTCATATTTTCCTGAATCCCAGGGATGGTCTGAAATCTCTTCTCTTTCAAAGGTGATTTTAGTTTGGGAAAATCCAGAAGCCACAGGGTTCCAAATCTGGCCATCTGGGCTGTAGGAGTGCTGCCACCTGAGTGGTTTGATGTTTCACCAAAAATCCTAGCATAAGACATGATGCATGAGCAGGCATACTGTTATGACGAAGCTGCCAATCATTTATTGCCCATAGCTGCAACTTCTTGAATCATCCAAATAGTTTCCAAAAAGGAATGTTCAAGTTTAATGCAAAATTTGATGCAGATTCATTGTTCAGTCATTTTGAATGTGATGGCTACATAGTACACATGCTCACTCAATGGGATCTACTGCCCCTACTGACTATTACAATGAAGTTGTTATTGTTCATGCATGCATGTTGCAGTCCACTCTCCTTGGCTGACAGGTTACATTGATGTCAGATAAACCATTCTCATTTTATTAATGATGGCTGGACTTTTCCCACACAGACCTTGAATCTATGTATTCTCAATGATCCTTTAATAGCTACTTACCTAAACTTGCGCTTGAGTTACTCTGTGCTCACAGAAAATAGCTTTCTCTGAGCCTTTCATTGGTTGTATTTATTTTTTGAACTTACAGATAGAAGTGTTCTTTTGTGTTTTTTCTTGCTTTTTAAATATTTTATTTATTATTTTTAGAGAGAGGGGAAGAGAGAGAGGCAGAGAGGGAGAGAGACATCCATGTATGGTTGCCCCTCACCTGCCTCCAGCCACAGAGCTGGCTGGAGACCTGGCTTGCAATCGGGTTATGGGTGCTTTGGCTGGGAATCAAACCAGTGACCTTTGCATTCACAGGTCTGCACTTTACCCACTGTGCCACCAGCCAGGACACCTTTTGCTTTTCATAAAAAAATATTTTATTCATTCTTTTTAGAGAGAAGTGTAGGAAGAGAGGAAGAAAGGGAGAGAAGCATTAATGTACGGTTGCCTTTCACCTGCCTTCCAGCTTTCAGGCTGGAAACCTGGCTTGCAACCTGGTTATGTGCCCTGACTAGGAATTGAACCAGTGACCTTTGGGTTCATAGGCCAGTAACTATCCACTGAGCCACCAGACAGAGAAGTGCTCTTTTGCTTTTGTTCACCAATATGCATAAGACCTAATTCAACAATTTAAATAGTACTTCTTTTCAATACAGAAAGTGAATTAATACATAGTTTTTTTAATGGACATGTTCTCTCACTCGGAATGTTTTTATGATCTCAGAGCTCATCATCCCACAGCTTTGGGAATGTGCTTTGTAGATATTTATAAAGTGGCAGAGGAGGTTATTTTACTCTCAAATAATACTCAATGGACAACAACTGAAAGCCTTTCCCTTAAGATAAGGATCAAGGCAAGGGTATCCACTTTCTCTACTTCTATTCAACATAGTTTTAGAAATTCTAGGCACAGTGATCAGACAAGAAAAAGGAATCAAAGGCATCCAAATTGGAAAGAAGGAAGTAAAATTATCATTATTTGCAGATGACATGATAGTGTACATAGAAAACCCTATGGACTTCACTAAAAAACTACTCAACCTAATAAGTGAATTTGGCAAAATAGCTGGATACAAAGTCAATATCCAGAAATCACAGTCATTTTTATACACTAACAATGAAATATCAGAGAAAGAGACTAGAAAACAAATTCCATTTATTATAGGAACAAGAAAAATAAAGTACCTAGGTATAAATTTAACCAAGGAGATAAAAGACCTGTGCTCAGAAAACTACAGAACACTGAAGAAAGTAATTTAAAAAGATACAAATAAATTGATGCATATACCATGTTCATGGATCAAATTAATTAAGATCATAAAAATGTCCATACTACTGAAAGTCATCTATAGATTCAATGAAATTCCTTTTAAAATACCAACAACATATTTCACACTTAGAACAGGTACTTCAAAAATTTATATGGAGCCCAAAATTAGCACAAATAGCTACATCAATCTTGAGAAAGAAAAAAGAAGGAGGAGGAATCATAATACCAGATATCAAACAATATTACAAAGCCTAGGGATCAAAACAGTCTGGTACTGGCACAAGAAGAGACATAAAAATCAATGGAGAAGAATAGAAATACCAGAAATAAACAGACTTGTTTATGGGCAACTAATATTCAACAAAGAGGGAAGGAGAATAAAATGGAGTGAAAATAGCCTCTTCAACAAATGGTGTTGGGGAAACTGGACAGGAATATGCAAAAAAACCAAACCAAAACAAAACAAAACAAAACAAAACAAAACCAAAGAAAAGAAAAGAAAAAAGAAAAAGAAAAAGAAAAAGAAACAAGACCACCAACTTACACCAGACACCAGAATAAATTCAAGATGGATAAAAGACTTAAAAATAAGCCATGCCACATATAAGTCCTAGAGGAAAACATAAGCAGAAACATTGCAGGTACACCAGGCAGCAATATTTTCACTGTGATCTCTCCCAGGGTAAGAGAAAAAAATACAGGAACAAATAACTAATGGGACAACATCAAAATAAAAATTTTCTGCTCAGCTAAAGAACACATCAACAAAATGAAAAATGAACCAACCATATAGGAAAACATATTTGAAAATGACACTTCAGACAAGGGTTTGATCTCCCAAAAATATAAAGAACCTATATGACTCAACACCAGGGAGACAGGGAGACAGACAACTCAATTCAAAAATAGGCAAAGGACCTGAACAGACACTTCTCTGAGGAGGACATACAAAGGGCCCAGAGGTATATAAAAGAATGCTCAACATCACCAGCCATCAGAGAGATGCAAATTAAAACCACAATGTGATACCACCTCACACCTGTCAGAGTGACCATCATTTGCTAATCAATAAACAACAAGTGCCGACAAGGATGTGGAGAAAAGGGAACCCTTGTGCACTGTTGGTGGGAATGCAGACTGGTGAAGCCACTATAGAAAATAGTATGGAAGTTCCTAAAAAACAAAAAATAGAACTGCCATATGACCCAGTGATTTCACTGCTAACATTATACCTGAAGAAACCTGAAACACCAATTCAGAAGAACCTATGCATCCCTATATTCATAGCAGCACTATTCATAATAGCCAAGTATTGGAAATAGCCTAAGTGCCCTTCAGTGGGTGAATAGATAAAAAAATTGTGGTATATTTACACAACGGAGTTCTATGCACCAGAAAGAAGAAAGGAGCTTCTACCATTTGCGATAGCATGGATGGAACTGGAGAGTATCATGCTTAGTGAAATAAGCCAGGCAGCATAAGTCAAATTCCATATGATTTCACTTAATAGGGGAGATTAATGAACAAAACAAACAGACAAGCAGACTGAAACCAGAGACACAGGAAAAAATGAGCCGAATGATAGTGACTAGCAGGGAGGGTAGAGAGGGGAGAAAGTAGGAGAAGGTTTAGTTGAGGAGCTAGTGTGAAGGACCCATGGATATGGAGAACAAGGTGGGGATTGACTGCATGAAAGGGGCTGGGCAGGTTGGCACAGGGGAGAGCAATGGGAGAAAAATAAAACAATTGTAACACAACAAAAGTTTTTAAAAGAGAAAAAGGAAAATATTTTGATCAGAGACATAAGAATTTTGAAATGATGAAAATGAAAAAAAAAAAGCTCTTTACATAAGTATGTGTCCACAGTCATCTATTTGCCCTTCCCTCTACTAGTGTGTGGTGGTGAGGGAGGTATTGGCATCAGAGGAGACACTACTACTCAAGCAAGTAAGCATAGGCACATTACCACTTCATGGCTGAGCTGTAACTAGGACTCAAAACTCTCCCTATAAGATTAGCTCTTCAAATGGGCCTAGAAACCATTAGGTCCAGCCCTTTTTGTTTTAGAGAAACAACACTAGAGAAAAGAAATTCACTTATCTTACCTTGTAAATTAAGGGCAGCTTCAGGACCAGGTCAATGAATTTCTAGGCACGCACCCTACCGCTGAAAGACTGAGTTGCCCCAAGCATATACATATAGCTCTAACTATGGCCATGGGAGTAGGGTGAGCTCATTGAGCTTTAAATCGGCATTATAGTAAATACAGTAATATTTTAGGTCAGGATATTTTAGTATTAATATAAAAAACAGAGGGGAGCAAAAAGGGGATGGATGTAATACAACAACAATAAAATTTAAAAAAAAAAAAAAAAGAAAAAAATCATGAAGGTTCAGATAATTGGCTAAGTGCCTTGACATTTTCAGTACTATTGTGCCTTTGGCTTTACTAAATGATACTTGCCATATATCAATAAATATTTAATTGGTCTTTCATTACTAAGTGAATTATTGAAAAATCACTGCATTAAATGTAACTTTTACCCTGTCTCACTGAAATGACATGATACTTGCTATCAAATAGTTAAAGAAATTGGGAATCACATCACGATAAACACTCTTCTATCTTGCCATTAGCTGAAACCTGACTGGAAATTTTTGGTGTACAAAAATTACTATAGTCTCAAAATTGACTTTTGCTTCTGAGTTGTCAATAGAAAATATTTATGACCTAGTATATCACTAATTTTCTGAGAAAGCAACTTTCATAAGATACTTACTTTCCATTGCCTACCCATGAAGATGGTATCTGAGTGACTTTTGAAGCATTTTGCTAGAAAAGAGGGAAAAAGAGGGGAAAATAAGGACATCTATTTATGTTTTATTAATTCAGAAACAGATGTAAATATGACTTAGAGTACATTAATATTGATTGCAGCATTTCAGGATGCCTCCTGTTTTGTTAACAGAGCTGGGATGTATGTGCACATCAGCTCACTTTGACACACACTCAATGCAAATAACTGGTTAGGATAATTAGTGGGTTCCAATCAGGACCATGAAAGTCACTTGATGGACAATCTTATGCACTAAAAGGCCCATGAATCAGACTCAGTTCTCCAAGAACTGGTTTAATTACCCTCATCTGAAATTTATTCTGCAAAAACCAGCCTTTCAGAGTACAACAAACTTTTCCTCCTTAAATCCAGTTGCAAATGTTGTCCCTGGGATACAAGGTGGGTTGTAATTTCTGATATCCCAGGAATGTGCCAGGATCAAATAGTGGTTTGTGGTTTGTCTTCTTGTGAATTGGCTTGATTTGGTATCTTTACATGGAAATCCTTGTGGCTGACAGTTTTTACTATTTAGTAATGCAACTGTCTAGGGCATCATTGCGATAGAATGCTAAACATTGTATTTTTCTTTGATGGATCTGGACTAGTTTAGAGAATGTGCCTCCTGTATTTTCATGGCCACACACTTGAGTAGAGGAAGCCTCTACTCAACATCATCACAATAAGACAGTGATCTGGCTCATTATAATGACCTTATCAGGTTGGAGTCCAAGTAGTACTGGGCCAGGACACTTGCGGCATTGACCCTGACTCAGCCCTGCCTCTCTGGCCTCACGGCCCACATTATGCTCCTCTTCTGCCTCTTGTGTTCCTGCCCAGCTTCCTCTGCAAATGGGGTGTTAGGGAAAGAATCAGCACTTTCAGGAACCCAGGGACGACAATATAGCATTTCTCTGGACCTTAGAGATCCACACCTCAGGTGAATTCTATAGACTTTAGCTTTTAATCTCAAAAAAACTCAGTGTACTGCCAGAGGAGTGACTTATTAAACATCTGTTTGGTACTTTGCAATGCCATGAAAGCTACACAGGACAGGCTGAAGAGAACAGTAGCTCTCAAAGTATGATCATAGGACCAGCAAGCAGCATTACTTGGAAAGTTGTTAGAATGCCAATTCTCAGGCCCCATCCCAGACCTACAGTATTAGACACTCTGGAGGATGGGATCTCACACTCTGGTTTTATGAGCACTTTAGGGGACTATGATTCTCAGTCAAGTTTAAGAGCCACCTTTCTAGAACATAGGTTGAGATAGTAGATATATGATGAGATGGACATCTATTGTATTTGAACATGTTCACGTACATAAGCACTGGTTTATGACACTATGGCCACACCACATAATAGCTAGTGAATTTGCTCTTTATCCCAATCCAGTCAGTGTCCTCACATAGCTGTATCCTGCTACTCACAGGGTTTGGATGATTGATGTAAAGTCATCACTTAATTCACTTAAATGTCATAACTGCTTTGGTGCAATTTAGCCAAGTTGCCATTTACTTGGCAAATAAATAAATAAATAAAATTTGAGACTAGTTCAACAGGTGCCCTGAACCTCTTTAATTTTACATCATGACCACTGTTGGTGAGGGGAGCAGCAGCAGAAGCTCCACTGACCCTCAAGCCAGCTATTTTTTGGTAAAGGGGCCAGGCTATTGCTTGTAGTTTTCATCCAGGCTCATTCCCAAGTTTTAGCAGTGCATCTTGAAGTAGATATATCTTTTTTGCTTGCAAATTAAAAACTTTAGCTTCCTAGATGGTAAATTTATTTATTTATTTTTGTTTTTTGTGTGTTTGTTGATTTTGGTAAGCAAAACAATAAATTGTATTAAAGTTCAACCACTGTACTTTAAGACTCCTATGATCTTAAGAAATTTAAAGGGTTCCATGAGATGTGAAATTGCTGGACTAGATTTTCATTTAACACAAGGCTGGCCACAGTCAGCCACAAGCTGTGGGTCCATCATGCAGGGTGGGGCAGAGACATCACCTACCTTGACTGCAACTGGGAAGCTACCAAGGTTCATTTGGACAGTCTGAAGAATAATCGGGTGATTGCACTATCATACCCTTCCTCTCTGGGATCAAATCAAATCTAACCTCTCTGCTGAGCCACAAAGGAGAGGTGGGAAGACCATGGCATGCTGAAATGAGGGAGGTAAAACCTTTAAAAGCAACAGTCTTGATATTTAATAACATACTTGCCATGTCTTACTAGTGATTTAATCACCCAGCATCTATAAATTATACAAAATAAGGATTACCTTAAAATATTCCATCAGTGATCTGGAGTACTTCATAGCATGATCCTTCTTCAGTTTAAACATCCGCAAGTAGAGAAGTGATAAACATCGGTAGCTGTGGTGATGAGGAAATGATTATGTTAATACCAGTGATTAAGGAAACCAGTAAGCTGTTAAAAAAAAATGCTGATTCATATTTTGTAGTTACCTTCCTACAGTTACTGAGAGACAAAAGTAAAAACATTAAAAAAGAATCAATAATCATTAAAATCCCATCTTGAAGATAAGGGTATAAATTAGGAGAGTAAATGTTTAGTTAGTGACTGGAGAAATCCATTAGTTATACTTTAATATTTAATGGAAAACAAGAATAATGATCTAGTCTAAGGAGCTTAAGTTGATCTGGAGTTTTCATATTGTTATGCAACATTACAGCCATTTTCTCTTGGTTTCCATGAGACTTACCATAATACAGCCAGCTTTTTGTCCCCATCTGAAGCCAAGGGGCTTGCGAAGTTCTTCAGTCTCATTGCATACCTTAAAGAGAAAAGAGAATCTCAAGTGGAATCTATATTACTCTGCAGAAAGTTCCTAAGTCGTTGGTATCCTCATATTCTCTATGTCTTAGCCCCAACATTTGCTCTGGGTTGGAGGACTGACTAGAGCATATGGGTGAAAAGCATGCTTTCTTGAAAATGTAAACAAATGATAACCAAAAGTGCCACTGATGACTTATAGAAGTTAACTGTGGAGAAGCCAGCAAAATCTGGAGCCCATGTTCTAGGACAGTTCTGTGGAATTACTATTGGTTTGCTGTGTATATAAACACTGTTTCTAGGAACACTAGCTAAACATCATTGGTTTTTCATTTGATGTCTAAGTACCCTTAACTTATATATATTCTTATAGAAAATGTATTTTTATCTTAAAGGGAGAATTTCATAGCATTTGATGTCTAAACACCCTTAACTTATGGCCCTTGTATATTTTGTCTTTCCATTCTCTTCAACAACATGGATGGAACTGGAGAGTATTATGCTTTTTGCTCCAATTTTGTTCAGTGAACATTTTATAACAAGAGGACTTGTGCATTTGATGTGAGCCTCTTCTGTTGCTGTAATATTAAGCAAAGGATTTTCATTATGTAGTAAGTCGGCTATGTCATTATTGTGATGTCCCACTTGTTTTTACAAATACATTTCCACTTCAGAATCCTAAGGCTCAGAGCAACCATAATTACTTGAATGAAGAAAATGAAGCTCTCTCTGCAGCCAGCATACTGTTTGGGATAAAGTAACAAAACTTTCTTCAACATGATATTACGCTACTAAAACTATGTTCATATTATAGTCACCCTCTAATTGCAACCACTTTTTGAAGTGACTTGACAGTGGAGCTTCAATTACTTAAATGGATCAGAAGACCCAGGTGTTTCAGCGAATTTTATTCCCAACTACAATTCATATTAAAAGAACTATATGCACATTTCAGTAAATATTAAAAAAATAGACATATACATAGAGAGAGTACCCACAAAGGAATTCAGATAAAATTGGTGTAATCTGGAAAAAGGTGGTGAAATGTAAATAAAGTCCATGCATTTCATTACCAATGTGCATGTTCTAGTTGGGACTCTGTATGATAGTTAAACAAGGTTTTTACTATGAGGGGAATCTGGGTAAGGATACAGAACATTCTGTATCATTTCTTTGAACTGCATGTGAATTTATTATTAACTCAAAACTCAAAATAAAGTTTAAAAATATTGACTTTAAAGGGAATGTCCATAAATTCTTTACTGACTTTCATTAAGTTCCACTGAAATATACTCCTATGGGGAGTAAACTATTACATAATTTTTAAAAACTATGATTAGAATAAAAGAGCATTTTATACAAAATTAAGGGATTATTTTCTTTTTTAAATTTAATTTTATTATTGTTGAATTACATCCATCCACTTTTTGCTCCCCTCTGTCCTCCTCCCCACTCACCCACTCCCCCACAAAGTCAATACCACATGCTGTCCATGTCCATAGTTCTTCCATACTAGGTTCTTATCCAACTTGCTCCCCTTCTTTACCTCTTCCTCCCCACTCCCTCCATCCCCCTTCTCCCTGCCCACTGAAGGCCTATTCACTGTATTCATATATCTGGTTCTGTTTTGCTTGTTGTTTGTTTTGTTCATTAATGTCCTGGAATGGGTGAGATCATATGATATTTGTCCTTCACTGACTGTCTTATTTCACTAAGCATAATACTTTCTAGTTCCATCCATGTTGTTGCAAAGGTTAGGAGTTCCTTCTTTCTTTCTGCTGTGTAGTATTCCATTGTGTAAATGTACCAAAGTTTTTTGATCCAATTTTTCACTGATGGGCACTTAGGCTGTTTCCAGCACTTGGCTATTGTAAATAGTGCTGCTAAGAACACAGGGGTACATAGGTTCTTATGAATTGGTGTTTCAGGATTCTGCGGGTATAATCCTAGTAGTGGAATTGCTGGATTAAATGGCAGTTCCATTTTTAGTTTTTTAAGGAAATTCCATACTGTTTTCTATAGTGGCTGCACCAGCCTGCATTCCCACCAATAGTGCACCAGGGTTCCCTTTGCCCCACATTCTGGCCAACACTTGTTTGTTGATTTGTTGATGACAGTAACATGAAAAAAGATAAAACTAGACTACCAACTTACACCATACACAAGAATAAACTCAAGATGGATAAAAGACTTAAACATAAGCTGTGCCACCATAAAGGTCCTGGAGAAAAATATAGGCAGTAAGATTTTTGATATCCTATGCTGAAATATGTTTACTGATACTTCACCAAGGGAAAAGGAAATAAAAGAACAAATCAACAAACGGGACTATATCAAATTGAAAAGTTTCTGTTCAGCTAAAGAAAATGCCAGCAAAATTCAAAGGGAACCAACTGTATGGGAAAACATAATTGCCAATGATACCTCAGACAAGGGTTTGATGTCCAAAATATATAAAGGGGAGCATTTTCTAATGGAAATTCATAATTACTCAAAGATTCACATTACATTTAAAAAATTAGAAATTACATTTTTATTTTTTGTAGTTTTAAGAGAGTATACTTTTCCTAAAGGAAAGTTGGTAAGAAAGCAAAATATATAGAAAGGGAAAACACACATAGTTTTGCCTCATTACAGCTATGAACTCAATTTTCTTCCATGTTGATCCACATTCAAAACCATGATTTTCTTGGTCAAAAATGTAATGTATATAGCTTGATTTTACTTTAACATCATGCTATAAACATTCTCACACAGCTATATAGTTTCCATCATTGTTCCACTTAAATGACTACAAAGTATTCTGTTGAGTATATGGTGGTATAATTAATAATTATTCTACTGTTGATTTTTTGTTTTGCTTCTAATTGTACACTGTAATTTATGCCAAACAGAGCACCTTATAGAAATTAAAATTTCCAGAAGTTGAGTTACTGGCTCAAAAACTATAAATGCTAATTTTTAATAGATTTTCCTACAGAATGCCAAATTGTACTCAATTTACAATGATCAATTTCCACTCCCATCATCAGCACAGGACAGGCCTAGTGGACCAATATTTTTGGGTGTATATGCTAACACCAGGCATTAACATTTTTATATTTTTATATTAATTTAAAAAGTGTCTTTTAAAAATTTTTGGATGAATGGAAGACATGAATTTTCTACACATTTGTTCAATTTTTATTCCTTACTATTTGTGCCAGAATTTTATCTTGTGCATCTTTGAAAATCACAGACAGCCTTGAATGAACACTGAAAAATCAGTTTCTTCTTAAAAGCTACAGAATGGCGACGGCAGCTTTCACTGTACATGAAGTTGGAAGGGTACTTGACATTTTTCTCAGAGCAGAGAAGACCAACGATGGATGCCTGAGATTTTCCTCATGATCTTTTTACTCTTGTGGCTTTAACTAAGTCTTATTCCATGAGATGATTTTTTTTCCTGATAGTTTATATTCTTTAGATACTTTGGAATGCTTTCTTGTAAAGTATGCATGCTAAATTTGTCCAGTGTGTTTAAACGTTTTTGGTGCAAGTGTCCTGAGATTTGTAAACATTTTGGTTACAAGTAACATAGGAAAAATCAAAAAAGAAGATATGAAATTAGTGATTAATTAAGCCAGAGGTGACCGGGATATAAGGGCCTATCAGGTGAAGAAAAACTGTTATCTCAATCAAAAGCAATTATTTAGCCAATCCAGCAAACTTTAGTGCTCACCCATTATTCAGAGGTGGATTAAATTATTTTACAAATATCTGCAGGTTCCTGGAAAACAAGATCACTCACAAATTCCAATCTGTCAAAACCAACAGGTCAGGAAATTTCATTTAAAATGCAAATGAGACCAATAATCTGTTCAGTTAATATACCATCTCCTATTCTCATCCTTTTGTCTCCACCCTGACCCTGCTACGACCTTATCTGTTTCTCTTAAACTCCAGATGCATGGAAAATCTACTCCACACTTGTGTGCTTAGTGCCAACTTTATGTTGGAACAGTGCTTCCTCCCTTTTCAATAAGCAAGGCATAAAATTCTTAGAAAAGATTGTTTATAACAGAAATGCCAATTACACCACTTGTTTTGAATTATAAAACTGCACTTTGAATAGACAAGTATCAATGCCACACAGTGAAATTGTTATGTTTCTACCCACTATATTTTAATTTTAATTTTATGAATATTACAAATTATAACCCATTACAACCTCTGGCATGATAATTTATAAAAGCAGTGTCCATCAATGATAAGTTCCATGATATTAATAAAATGGCAAGAACTAATTGTCATGATTTCTAAGAAGAAGATGCCTTGGACCAATCATTATTATGTGGAAATGATATTTAAAAAATAGCAGCTTCCAATTATGACTAAAATGAGTTTAGAAAAATGGTTGCAGAAAGGCAATTTACCTTAGGAGCTCCACAGTCTCAGAGTACATGGTATATGGAGACTTTGCTTCCAGAGGGTCGCGCTCCATGGCATTGCCACATTCAGTGAAAGACAGGGCTGCATCAGTATAATTCACAGCTTTGCCAAATTTCTCAAACTGAAACAGGAAGAAGAGTTATCAATGTGATATTTCCTTTTCTTCTTTATATTAAGGAGGGATTCTCAAAGTGGGGCAATTTTGCAACCCACCCTCAGGAAACATTTGGTAATATCTGGAGACATTTTTGATTGTTGCCACTAGGGTCAGGGGGCATCTAGTGGCAGAGGTCAGAGATGTGGCTAAATATTCAGCAATGCACAGAGCAACCAACCTCCATAGTGGCGAATTACCCAGACTAATAGTGCCAAGGTTGAGAAACCATGATGTAGAATTGGGACTATGAATTTGTATTGAAAATAACATGAATTAAGGTTCTATTATAATCACATTGAGGCTGGTTGAGAAAAAAAAAACCAAAACTGCAGCTTAAGTATCATGTGTGGTTCTGTTATCATGTATTTGGGTGTTATTGTGGTTGTAATCTTTTTAGTACACCAGAATCCAAATCACTGCTTTGACTAGTTCCTATTCACTAAATTTACTAGGCTGATTATTGTAGTGTCCTATAGACTAGCTTGCAATAAAACTGCTTTTTGTAAGCCTTGGGAACAACTAACACACGTAGTCTTTACTTGGAACTCTGAGTAAGCACATCAACCTTACTCCCAGAAGAGGAGTAAAAAATTTATATTATTGTCATGAAAAATACGAAGCTACAGTGTGACAATAATCACATCATTTTTGTTGTAAACAATTGTCTGAAATAATGTGTCAAAAAGCCAAAAAAAGAGCACTACTAAATATTTCAGTTTAGTAAAATTTTATTGCAAAAGGTTTTATCTTTGATAATGGTCATGACTAAAGTGACTTAGACATACTGATTTCTTTATTATGTGTAGTGAATATTATATATGATATTTTTAGAGTATTTTATAACAGTATTTAACATTTTCAATGTTTGATCGCTGGATATAAGAATTCCACTAATGCACAATTTTATGAAAAGAACAATGTAATACAGATTTAGCTATTTTAATTTTCTTGTATACCTTTTATCAAAATATTTTCTATGCAACTGTGCAGGCTTCAATTCTCAAAATGGCAGAGTAGCTGTCTCTAGCAAAGGATTAAATACAGCTATAAAATGGTGAGTTACAGGTCCTACAGAATCCCTTGTTGTAAATGACTTTTTACAATAAATGTTTTCAGCTTTTATGTACTGCAGAAATTCTGTGGTTTCCTGTTTGTGAGATGCTGTAGAAAATACAATTTTCAATGAAATTCAGAGGATTTTTGAGAACCTATGTAAATATGCAAACTATCTTCCTCTCTTGCCTTATAAGATAATCTCCTTAGGTTATGTGGCTCCAAATAGCTGTCCCATTTAAAAATTAATCTTTATGTTCTGATTTTTGAAACTGTGGTTTAAAAAATGTTTTTCTTTTTTAAATTTAATTTTATTGTTGTTGTATTACATCCATCCCATTTCCCCTCCCTTCTCTCAGCTTTCCTACCCACCCACTCCTTTCCAAAGTCAATCCCACTTGTTGTCCATGTCCATGGTCCTTCCAGAAAATATGATTTAATTCACAAATCCATAGCTAGGAGGATCTTTAAAGATCTCCTAGCCTCAACACCCCCTTTTCAAAAGGAAGAAACTGTTGTCCACAGAAATTTCATGATCGTAGTGCTAGTTAATGTTCAAGTCATATCTATTTCCTGGACCTCAATTTCTCCATCTATAAAATAAGGAACTTGAACTAGAAGGGGGATTCCAACTCAAGAATAGACATAAGCCTAACAAAGATATCTTACTCTAAATAAAGGGTTATCAACCATTTTTCATTATCATTACCTCCTGATGGATCTTTTAAAGATATTTTATTCACATACTCCCACTGAAATTTTAATACCAACAATATCCTGATTATCTGTCTCCCTATCTCAAGTGGGGTCCCACTAACAGTTCTATGTGACCAGCACAGTTATCTTTTAATCCTCACTCAAGGACATATTTCCATTGACTTTTAGTAATAGGGGAAGGGAGAGAGGGAGGGAAAAGAAAAAAAAATCCTAGATATGGAAATGGGAAACTTTTGGCACAAGGAACAATAGGAAAAATGCTCCAACCAACTGAGCTACAAGGCCAAGGATCCTGATGATCTCTTTATGTACTGTGGCCCTTTGAAAGGTCACACACCATTGAAATATCTAAGAATGTTTCACTCCACTCCCAAGAATCATTTTTGCCCCCATGGGGACAGAGTTTCCCAATTGAAAATGTATTGTCTAAATGGATTAGACCCAAAAGTGGCTTGGGGGATGGTGGGGAACACTTAAACAGACCCTGGACAGCAGAGAGTGTTGTTCATTCTTAATTATATGCATATGTATTTCTGTGTCTCTGATTTTTCTCATTTCTTTAAACATTTTTCATATATAGTCCTACATACATGCCCCAGTTTTTATCAGCTCATGGGCTAGCTTGTCAAAGAAATAGTTATGTGTTTGTTCCCTTGTTATGATTTTGACAGAGAGCAAATTCCATTGTCTTTCTGCAGTGCTTTAGAGTTGAGACATTTAGAAAAAATCTTTGGTCTTCAAGCTAAAATCACTGCCACCCAATGCCTTTCAAATCTTTCACCACACATACAATGGTCACAGGCACAATCCTTGTAATATCAGGTATTGTAATCCCTCATACTTTGTTCTTTCTTAAGATTTTTAGGCTATTTGGAGTGGTTTTGGGTATCATATAAATTTTTGAAATATATATATATATTTTTTTTACTTCTGTGAAGTATATCATTGGTATTTTAATGGGGATTATGCTGAACTGATCGATTGCTTTGGGTAGTATGGGCATTTTAATGGTGTTAATTCTAATCCATGAACACAGTATGCACTTCCATTTATTTGTATCTTTCTTAATTTATTTTCTATGTTCTATAGTTATTTAAGTACAGGTCTTTTACCTCCTTGGTTAAGTTTATTCATAGGTAGTTTATTTTTCTTGTTGCTGTACTAACTGAGATTTTCCCCTAGTTTCTGTTTCTGATATTTCATTTTGGATATTCAAGAATGACTTTGTATCCTGCTATTTTGCCATATTCATTTATTTGAGTAATTTTCTGGTGGAGCCTATAGGGATTTTTATGTATATTTTATTGCCATATGCAAATAATAACAGTTTTATTTTCTCCTTTCCAATTTGGATACCTTTTATTTCTTTTATTTTTTATTTTTTTAAATTTTATTGTTGTTGTATTACATCCATCCCCTTTTAGCTCCCCTCTGTCCCCCTCCCCAACCACCCATTCCCCCCAAAGTCAGTCCCACCTGTTGTCCATGTCCATGGTTCCTTTATACTAGGTTCTTGTCTAAGCTGCCCCCC
>PVIW01015231.1:0-20521 GCA_004026585.1 Noctilio leporinus | reverse complement strand
AGGGGGAAAGGGGTTGGGGGGAGGGGGGAGGGAGAGGCAAGAAAGGGGAGCAGCTTAGACAAGTACCTAGTATAAAGGAACCATGGACATGGACAACAGATGGGATTGACTTTGGGGGGAATGGGTGGGTGGGGAGGGGGATAGAGAGGGGCAAAAGGGGATGGATATAATACAACAACAATAAAATTAAAAAAATAAAATAAAATAAAAGGGAACCTGTTTGGGTGGTAAGCACACATGTGACCTTGCAGTATATTCTCTTACCAGTTTAATAAGTTTTTTCTTTTTATGATCATCTAACTTCAAATTGTAAAGTTTAACCATTAAGATAACTACTGGTGCTTTGGGGTTTAAAATAGCTGGTCTTGATACATTGTAATCAGCTGTGTCCATTTCAGTTAGAAAACACTTCTTGAGTTTCTCTTCAGGGTCCAGTGTAGCTGGCCACTCAATGCAGGAATCTCTAAGGGTGCCACCATGCTTTTCTTTCTCAGCTTTATTTTGTATTAGTTTCAGGTGTACAGCATAGTGGTTAGACAATCATATAGATATACTTTACATAGTGTTCCCCTCAATATTTCCAGTACTCCACCTGGCCCTATACATACTGTAGTTACTGCAATATTATTGACTATATTCCCTATGCTGTACTTTACATTCCTATGACTATTTTGTAACAACCAATTTATACCTGTCATCCAGTCCCCTCAATTCCCCTTTGTAGGAGTCAAATGCAGAAAATTGGGGTTCTTTAAAAGTTCCACATTTCCCTCTTTGGCCAGGGGCTCCCCTTTTTCACTGGATAATGCATTCGAATAGGAAGAGCTACTGCAGAGGGCGTAAATGTTGCTGCAACATAGTCAACATGAGGCCAGTCCTGGTCAACAGCCATTTTCTCTGTCCTAGGAGACAGGGCCTTTCTCCTTGGGAGCCTTTCAGGCTTGGATGTTTTTTCTGGTGTACAAGGGCTTCATCTCTGGGTAAGAGTGAGAGTGCCTGGGTGACACTGTCTTGGAGAAGGCATGCAGGGTCCCAGCCCCTAGCTATACAACCTGTCTCAAGGGAGTACCAACATGGCCAGGGCTGAAGAGATGACAAGCCACTGTTGCCTCACTATGATCTTGCACTGAGCATATAGAGTCCTATAGTAATTGTCCTTTTGAGTCTGGCTTATTGCACTCAGCATTATGTCTTTGAAGTTCATCCAGGTTGCAGCTAGTGTCAGAATGGCCTTTGTTTTTAAGGCCCAATGATAGTGCATTGAATGTATCGGAGCAGAGAGGCACAGAGTCTGAAGTCCCTGGAGCTGAGCCACAGGAAGGTCACATAGAAAAGTTCAGTGCATTCCTGTCCCCTGTGCTCCTGGCATCCATTTTTCCTTTGGTCTGGCTCCTTAATTTTTACTTTGGTTGTTGAGAGTTATTCAGTGTTTCCCAATAAGATCTCTTCTCCCCTTTATTTTTTTTAAATTATATATATATATTTTTAAAGACTTTATTTATTTTTAGAAAGAGGGGAAGGGAGAGAGGCAGAGAGGGAGAGAGACATCAATATATGGTTGCTTTTCACTTGCCTCCAGCCACCGACCTGACTGGAGACCTGGTTTGCAAAATTGTTATGTGCCCTGGCTGAGGAATCGAACCTGCGACTTTTGGGTTCACAGGCCAGTGCCTTATCCACTGTGCTACCAGCCAGGGCCTTCTTCTCCTTTTTAAAAATTAACCAGAATCTGTTACTCACCAGAGCAGAGCCTTAACTACTAGCACCTGGGATATTTCATCCAGGGTCCATCACTGGAACTGACCATCGGTGAGCCAGCTCTGCTGTTTCCATGGCTGGGAGTTTGCACTGTCTGGGTTGACACAGGTGACCTGTGCCTGAAATGGCCCTTCAGACGAAACCCATGGCTCAGTAAGCTAGGGCTTGAAGTGAGCAAGGCAGACTGCACTGTAATAGGAAATTGATAATGAGATGTGAAGTCCTATTTTTCCTAAGGTAAGTGAACAGTGAAAATTCAGCAATGAAATAAAAATATTCAGCTCTTTAAAGCTGTGATCTTTTAAAGGCTTCTCTCTCTCTTTAAAGATTTTGTTGATTTATTTTTGGAAAGAGGGGAAAGGAGGGAGAAGGAGAGGGAGAAAAACGTCAATATGTGAGAGATACAACTACTGGTTTCCCCCTGCATGCCTCCAACTGGGAACCTGGCTTGGAACCTAGACATGTGCCCAGACTGGGAATCAAACCTGAGAGCTTTTGGTCAATCCACTGAGCCATACCAGCCAGGGAAGAACTGTATATTCTTATACCTCAACAAGTACCCAGGCATGGGCAGGGCAGGGCAGGCTCTCCTTCCAGGGGGTGTGGTCTTGGTCTGGATGGGTTGGAGGGGAGGAGCACCATGGCAAAGGGTGGAGAATTCATGAGCAACCACTCCAGGCCAACAGCTCATGATTCCTGGGAACCCCACAGCAAGGAGGCTGGGTGTAAAGCACAGGTTTTTATAGGCATTTGAGGGAGATGATATGTCTCTGGGCTTCCTGTGGACTGACGCCCCTTCTGCCTTTGGTGATCACACATCTCTGTTTCTGCCTCTTTCTGCTGTATCCATCAGTCTCTTCACTGACCCTCCTGTACACTGTGGTTAGCAGGTGGCTCTGGCTTGCTCTGACACAGCCCTAACATTCATGACCTGACAGCTGAGTCCCTTCAGATCAAGGCTCTGATATGGAAGTTGCATCTTCACAGCTACTAGCAAGCTGTTCATGTGGTCTTCTGTGCTCCAAGGAATCAAAGCACTGGCATACAATCCTACACACTGGTGCCTCCAGATTTGCTGTCCTCTGTCCCTGGGCCTCCTTGCTCTGTGCCCACAAGACTTTTAAGCAAACAGCTTCTGCAGCTGCTTTCTGACTTTGCTCTCAGATTTGTCCATGGGACTCACAGGGAGTAGAGGCAATGCTGTCTCCTCCTTTGTCCACAGTTCTTCCGAAGATGTCCATTTATAGAAATGTCTTCCCTAGCTCTTCAGACAGAATAGTAAGACCAAGACATGCGCATCAGAGGCTGTCTGCTGGTGCTCGGCATCACTGCTACCCTCTGTTTCTCCTCTGTCATGGTAGGAACTAGAAGTCCTGAACTGCATTTCACAGATGCCCTTGGCAGTCTGCTCACTGGTAGGAAAACAGGAGGCCTAAGAGAGAGTGGCCTGTCTCTGTGGTTCTGGCTCAGGAAGCAGCAGCAGCAGGTAGTGGTGGCCTCTAGCAGCATCACTGTCACCACAGCAATAGCAGCATCCATGGCGACCGTTCCAGAAACCACAGCAGGACCCATTTCCCCAAAGGAGGTACACACATAGTCAGAGGATTATGAAGAAAATACCCGATGTCATGAATTATTGGGGAAATACACACCAAAATCACACTGAGACATCATTTCACACTCCGTAGGATGGCTATAAGCAAAAAGACAACATCAAGTGTTGGCCAGGATGTGGAGAAATTGGAGCCCACTGCTGGTAGGAATATAAAATGGCATAATTACTAAGCAAACAGTACCCCTCAAAAATTTAAACATAAAGGCACTATATGACTCAGAAATTTTGCTGCTAGGTAAATTGAAAACATATGTCCACACAAAAACTGTACACAAATGAACATTATTCATTCATGACAGCCCCAAAGTGAAACCAATCCAAATGCTCATCAACTGATGAATGAATGAATGAATGGATAAGCAAAAGGTGGTACATCCATACCACCTTTGAATAAATGGAATATTATTCAGACACATAAAGAATAAGGTTCTGGCCCTGGCTGGCAGCACAGTGGATAAGGCACTGGCCTGAGAACCCAAAGTCTCTGGTTCGATTCCCCAGCCAGGGCACATAACCAGGTTGCAAGTCAGATTTCCAGCCAGATCTATAGCTGGAGGCAGGTGAAAGGCAACCATACATTGATGTCTCTCTCCCTCTCTACCTCTCTCCCTTCCCTTCTCTCTGGAAAAAATAATAAATAAAAAATATATATGAAAAAAAATAAGGTTCTGATAATATGGTGCAGCATGGATGAACACTGAAAACATTACACTCAATGAAAAAGCCAGACACAATGGCCAATTACTGTAGAGCTCCATCTACATGATATGTCTAGGAGAGGCAAAGTCATAGCAACAGAAAGAGATTAGTACCCTGCTGGGATGGGGATGGGGTAGAGAAGGGAGAATGGTGGGGAGACTGCTAATGGGTACAGGGTTTCTTTTGGGGGTGATTAAAATATTCTGGAATCAGTGGTGATAGTTGCACAATTTGTGAATATATCTAAACCCACCAACATGTACACTTTAAATAAATCAATTTTATAATATGTGAATTGCATCTCAATAAAAAGTATATGAGGAAAAAGATAGATTGTTGAGCCAAGGGTCTGGGTTTTGTGAGCATGGGGTATCATGAATTATTGCTGGGGCCACTTCGTGTAGGGAAAAAGAAAGGCCTGAAGCCCAGAGCCAGGCTGTTTGGGGAGGTGCACGAATTGGGTCCCAATTGGGCCTAAGAGTCATTTGAAGTCTTGACTGGTCACAGCTTCTTTTAGTCTGGGCTGGTTGTTAATTTGGATGTAAAGCTCCCTGAAAAACTTAGGTGGCTTTTCATCTGTTTGATTTAAGAATGCTGCCTGTCCCGATGGCCTTACATGTATATTTTTAATTATTTACGTCAGTTTCTGAGGTAGGGATTTTGGTGACTATGGGACTAATCCAAGCAAGGTCCTTGGATAATAAAAGGTTTCTGGAGAAGGTGACTTTGAATCAGACTTCTCAGCACCTTTAAGATCAAGATTTACCATTTATTTAGTGCCAGGCTCTATCCTAAGCACTTTGCATATGTTTTCCCACTTAACTATCACAACAATAAGTAATAAAATGAAGTATTTTATAGAATAGAAAACTGAAGCATAAAATGTTTGAAAAATTTGCCCAAGTTTATACCAGTAATTTTCAACCTTTTTCTTCTCATGACACATATAAACAAATTACTAAAATTCTGCAGCATACCCAAAAATACATTTTTTTGCTGATCTGACAAAAATGATATAATTTTGATTGATTTACACAAAATTAATAATAGTAATTATGTATTCTTTTTGTTACAGAGTGACTTTTAAAAAAATCAGGTGCCTATACTTGAATATAAGATTTTCTGGTACCAAGAATTAACCAATCATGCACAATCTTATTATGGAACATGACCAATAAGATGCAGTTCTAGCCCTGGCTCGGTGACTCATTTGGTTGGAGCTTTGTCCTGTATATAAAAATGTGTGGGTTCAATCCCTGGTCAGGGCACATACCTAGGTTACAGGTTTGATCCTAGTTTGGCACATGTGGGAGACAACTGATAGCTGTCTCTCTCTCACATCAATGTTTCTTTCTCCATTCTTCTTTCTAAAATCAATAAACATACTCAGGTGAAAATTATAACCTATACAGGATATGCATGATAAATTAGCAATAACTTTGTATCTCCTTATTTTGCATGATTCTTGCTGATCTGACAAAAATGGTATAATTTTGATTGCTATAGTGATGATGTTAGGTGTTGTCAGCAATGAAGGAGATATTATGACCCTGCACTTTTTCCCACAAGGCTTGAAGGTGACTGCTGATGTTTACCTTGATGTTTTGAGAGAATTAGTTGTACTGTGGATGAAGCAAGTTGTAAATGAACATGATCTGATCCTCCAACAAGAGGTGCACCAGCGCATAACACCAAAAAGGAGCAAGAATGTCTCAGTGCCAATGTTCCTGAATTCTGGTTAAAGGAAATCTGGCCTCCTAGTTCACCAGATGCAAATACTTTAGACTATTATGTATGGAACATTTGTGAGAGAGAAGTTAATAAACAATCTCATTCCAATAAAGAGACTATTAAAGCTAAGATTGAAAACATGATGGTGTGCATGGATAAAGAAAAGTTAATTAAAGCATGCTCAAGATTCTGAAGTCAAATTGAGTCTATTATTGTAGCAAATGGAGACTTTCTTTAACAATTAAAAAAATAGAGGGCTGTGGGAGGTGCGTCTTGTGTAGTGGTTGGTAGTGGAAGTCACTTGAAAAAAAGAGAAGGAAAACTCGGGCTTAGAAGTCTTTCCGCTTTGGTGATTTACCAATAACGGTGCTGCAGACCCAACACACCCAAGGTCACACATCAAGGGAAACAACTAGAATTTGCCTAGGGGGTTTGACTTCAAAATGCGCACATTTAGCAATCAGATTTCCTGTGTTATGCTGTTTGACTGTTTTCCAGGAACGATGCCTTTGGAGGTGGTGGTGGAGCTCCATATCCGGGCGATTTCTTGTCCAGGGGTGTTTCTGCCTGGAAAGCAAGATGTGTACCTTGGGGTTTACCTCCTGAATCAGTACTTGGAGACAGACTGCTTTCCCTCTGTGTTCCCTATTATGATTCAGCAGAGAATGAGATTTAAAAAGTTATTTGAAAATGCAATAGATCCTGGAGCTGTAGCAGACATTTTAGAAAGCTTCTTAACCAGGTTTGAGTTAATACAGCTAGTGCCTCCAGTGTGGGAAGAGTTGGCCTACTATGAAGAAAACACACGGGAGTTTCTTTTCCCTGAGCCCAAGCTGACACCTTCAAACCCTGGGATGTATAGGGAGGTGCTCATGAAAACCGCTGCAGGTTTCCCGGGCATTGCTCCCAAAATAGAGTTTTCTACAAGGACAGCCATAAGAGAATGTGTGTTTCAACATAGAAACAGATTTCTTGAAGAAAGATATAAGTCACGAAGTCCTTTATTTACATCACATGGACCAAAATACCCCTTAAATAATACATATGGGAAACCAAGGGAAAGTAATCTCAACAGACTGCCCCAGAGCATGCAGTGCCGGGTGCCCTCTCCATATTCTACCAGGCGTTTCGTCCAGGACCAGCCAGCTCAACTGAACCTTGGAAATAACTTCAGACTCTCTGGAGAAAGCAAACCTCCATTTGTAGTTAGACATGTGAGCCTAAAATTATTTTTCAGAGTGTTTTGGAATGGTGAGGGTGTGAATGAGCTCAGAATACAGGAAGTTTGGGTCATAAAAATAATTGGTTAATAATAAATAAAACAGAAAATCAAACTGAATAATAATTATGATTAAATTATGGTACCTTCCTGGAGTCATGTCCATGAAGTTAGTATAAAGATGTCTTAATCAGAGGAATTGCTCTGTAAATGTCAGCCATCACTGTTTCTAATTTTTGATAAATATTAATAGAATGTGATGACAACCTACTATTATCCAGAAGAATCTGTGAGCTGATTGGTAGAAGACACATAACAAATACTGGTATACCTCTCTGTACCAATCTAAAACTAAAGCTTCATCAGTTTTAAAGAAAGCTGCTTGAAATTTTAAATGAGATTGTTGCTCATTGGCCATACTTTAAAGAGCAGGAAAAAGTATATCTGCAGGAGGAAGCAATAATGTGCCATAGTCAAAGCCCTTGATTAAACTTATTTAGATTTAACCCTCTGAGTACTTGGAAAATGTAATCACACTAGTGTTTTTTAGTCTTAGTCTCCTTAAAATTTTCACTACTATAAAAAGTAATGAAAATATTGAAATGTTTAAAAAATCACCTATAAGCTCACCAGCATAATAAAAATAAATAATTTCTTTAATGCATTTTCTTTCACCCTTTTTTCATGTTCAAAAGCCATTATTTTTTCATTAGTTTCTCAATATATACTACAGTGAATATTATATTAAAGGAATTTCTTATATTTCATATTCTTCGCTAACACCATTCTGTGTTCTAGTTCATGATTTATTTTCCAGCAGTTCTTATAACTCCATTATTTAACTATTGATTTATTGTCAAATTGATAATTTGACTTAAAGCCACTAGTGGTGATGTTTGCATATTTGACATTGACATAAGTCAAGCTGTTGTTGAGATGACCATATTCGGAGTTGGTTTTTAGCTAGTGTGGAGATGTTCTTTGGCTAAGAATATAGAACAGCTGTCTTCTTCATTGTGACTTGGATAAAAATGTCTGGCAAAAATCTAGCAACCAGTCTTTAAACATGGCATCATAAAAATATTGTTGAATTGGGTTTATTAGACAGATTTATTCTATTTGAAATGCATTTTTATAAAATACAACTTTAGTCTATGCCATTATGGGATAAATAACCTTAAAATCTTGATAGATTTCTTGGGTAATAAAATTAGCTTGATATTTACTAAGTGCATTATACATTCTCTTTCATTCAACCAGATTTCCTGATATCTGGTGTTCCTTTAAGTAAAAGCATTTAAATTCACAAGACCTAATGTTGTAAAGACTGAATTCTAATCAATATATTTCTTCAAGTAGAATGTAGAGTAGTGTTATAACCTCTTTTCTTGAAATTAAACAAAATAAAGGTAAAACAAATCTAAAAACAAAAATAATGACTATGTTTATTTCAAAATGTAACACTTTTGTGGTATGTTGTTTATTTTACTAAAATTTTGCCACTTTATCATGAGCACCCTGTACTTATATCAGACAAAACAGATTTTACAATGAAGGTCATAAAAAGAGGCAAAGAAGTACTTAAGGGAACAATCCACCATGAAGACATAACCCTTGTATACATATATGCATCTAACATAGGAATACCCAAATATATATGGAAAATCTTGGAGGACTTCAAGAGGGGTATGAACAGCAACACACTAATAGTAGGGGATTTTAATACCCCATTATCAACATTGGACAGACCTTCCAAGCAAAACAAAAACAAAAACAAAACAAAACAAAAAAACACCAAGGATATTGTGGCATTGAACAACACTCTAGAGGAAATGCACTTAACTGACATATATAGAATCAGAACTTTTCACCGCAAAGAAGCAAAATACACATTCTTTTCAAATGCACATGGAACATTTTCAAAGATAGACCACATGGTAGGACACAAGACAAGCCTCCACAAATTTAAGAAAATTGATATCATACCAAGCGTCTACTCAGATCACAATGGATTGAAACTAGAAACCAACTTCAAGGATAAAACCCAAAAACATTTTAATTTATGGAGACTGAATAACATGCTATTAAGTAATGAATGGGTTAACAATGAGATCAAGGAAGAAATCAGAAAGTTTCTGGAAACAAATGAAAATGAATACACAATAGCCCAAAACCTATAGGATACAGCAAAGGCAGCCCTCAGAGGGAAGTTTATAGTAATACAGGTCTTCCTAAAAAGGTTAGAAGAAACTGCCCTGGCTGGTGGCACAGTGGATAAGTCGCCAGCCTGTGAACCCAAGGGTCGCTGGTTCGATTCCCAGCCAGGGCACATAACCAGGTTGCAAGACAGGTCTCCAGCCAGGTCTGTAGCTGGAGGCGGGTGAAAGGCAAACATACATTGATGTCTCTCCCTCTGCCTCTGTCTCTTCCCCTCTGTCTGAAAATAATAAATAAAATCTTTAAAAAAAAAATGGTTAGAAGAAGCTCATACAAACAACCTAACCATTATGCTTAGTGAAATAAGCCAGTCAGTGAAGGACAAACATCATATGATCTCACCCATTACGGGACAATAATGAGCAAAACTAACAACAAGCAAAACAGAACCAAGTATATGAATACAAGGAATAGGCCCTTCAGTGGTCAGGGGGAACGGGGTTGGGGGGAGGGGGGAGGCAGAGGCAAAGAAGGGGAGCAGCTTAGATAAGAACCTAGTATAAAGGAACCATGGACATGGACAACAGGTGGGATTGACCTTGGGGGGAATGGGTGGGTGGGGAGGGGGACCGATGGGAGCAAAAAGGGGATGGATGTAATACAGCAACAATGAAATTAAACAAAAAAAAAAAGAACTAGAGGAGCAACAACAAACAAAGCCTAGAACAGTTAGAAGGAAGGAAATTATCAAGATCAAAGCAGAATTAAATGACATAGAGACTAAAAGTACAATTCAAAGAGTCAATAAATCCTTTAGTAATTTATTGATATCAA
Source organism: Noctilio leporinus (assembly GCA_004026585.1). NCBI lineage: Eukaryota > Metazoa > Chordata > Mammalia > Chiroptera > Noctilionidae > Noctilio > Noctilio leporinus. The sequence goes on along the minus strand of PVIW01015231.1, from coordinate 10,508 downwards.
CAAATATCAATGAATTTATTGATATCAAAGAACCAGGAGCTGGTTCTTTGAAAAGATAAACAAAATTGACAGGGCATTAACCAGACTCATCAAGAAAAAAAGAGAGGGGTCCCAAATAAACAAAATCAGAAATGACAGAGGAGAAATCACAACTGATACTTCAGAAATACAAAGGATTGTATGAAATTACTATGTACAACTATATAACAAGAAATTTGACAACCTGGGTGAAATGGACAAATTTCTAGAAATGTATAACCTACCGAAACTGAATCAAGAAGAAGCAGAAATCCTGAATAGACCAATAACAACTAGTGAAATTGAAGAAGCAATTAAAAAACTCCCAGCGCACAAGGGCCCTGGGTCAGATGGCTACACAGGTGAATTTTACCAGTTAGAGAAGAACTAACCCTTATTCTTCTCAACCTATTCCAAAAAATCCAACAAGAAGGAAGACTCCCGAACTCTTTGTATGAGGCCAGTATTATTCTAATCCCAAAACCAGGTCAAGACACAATAAGGAAAGGAAATTACAGGCCAATATCTCTGATGAATATAGATGCTAAAATTCTCAACAAAATATTGGCAACCAGACCCAGCAATATATTGAAAAAATCATACACCATGATCAAGTGGGATTCATCCCAGGGATGCAGGGATGCAGGGAGGGCACAATATTCACAAATCAATAAATGTAATACACCACATAAAATGAAAGACAAAAGCCATATGATTGTATCAATAAATGCTGAAAAAGCATTTGATAAAGTACAATACTTTTGTATGATAAAAACACTCAGCAAGATGAGAATAAAGGGAGCGTACCTCAACATAATAAAGGCCATATATAAGAAACCAGCAGTTAACATCATATTCAAAGGGCAAAAACTGAAAGCCTTTTCCTTAAGATTAGGAACAAGGCAAGGGTGTTCACTCTCTTCACTTCTACTCAACATAGTCTTGGAAGTTCTAGCCACAATAATCAAACAAGAAAAAAGAATCAAAGGCATCCAAATTGGAAAGGAGGAAGTAAAACTGTCATTATTTGCAGATGACATGATAGTGTACTTGGAAAACCCTATAGACACCACTAAAGAACTACTCAACCTAATAAGTGAATTTAGCAAAATAGCTAGATACAAAGTCAAATCCAGAAATCGAAGGTATTTTCATACACCAACAATGAAATATAAGAGAAAAACTAGAAAAAAATCCCATTTACTATATCAACAGCAACAACAACAAAATACCTAGGAATAAATTTAACCAAGGAGATAAAAGACCTGTACTCAGAAAATTATAGAGTACTGAAGAAAGAAATTAAGAAAGATACAAATAAATGGAAGTGTATACCTATTCATGGATGGGAAGAATTAACATAATAAAAATGCCCATACTACTTAAAGCCATCTGTAGATTCAACACAATCCCTATTAGAGTATCAATGTCATATTTCACAGACAGAACAAATACTTAAAAAATTATTTGGAGTAAAAAATGACCCAAAATAGCTATAGCAATCTTGAGAAAGAACAAAGTAGGAGGAATCACAATACCAGATATCAAACTATATTACCAAGCCAGAGTATCAAAATAGTCTGGTACTGGTGCAAGAACAGACAAACAGATCAATTGAACAGAATAGAGAGCCCAGAAATAAACCCAGGACTCTATGGTCAATTAATATTTGACAAAAGAGGAAGGAACATAAAACAGAGTGAAAATAGCCTCTTCAAATGGTGTTGGGAGAACTTGACAGGCACATGCGAAAAATGAAATTAGACCACCAACTTATACCATACACTAGAATAAACTCAAGATGGATAAAAGACTTAAACATAAGCAGTGCCACCATAAAAGTCCTAGAGGAAAACATAGGCAAAAAATTGCAGATATCCCACATAGCAATATTTTCACAGATCTCTCTCCCAGGGCAAGGGAAATAAAGGAACAAATAATTAAATGGGACTATATCAAACTGAAAAGTTTCTGCTCATATAAAGAAATCATCAATAAAATGAAAAGGGAAGCAACCATATGGGAAAGCATATTTGCCAATGACACCTCAGACAAGGGTTTACTCTCCAAAATATATAAAGAGCTTATACAACTCAGCACCAGGGAGACAGACATCCCAATTAAAAAATGGGCAAAGGACCTGAACAGACACTTCTCCAAGGAAGATAAACAAAGGGTTCATAAGCGTATGAAAGAATGCTCATCACTAGCCATCAGAGAGGTGCAAATTAAAACCACAATGAGATACCACCTCACACTTGTCAGAATGGCCATCATCAACAAATCAACAAACAATAAGTGCTGGTGAGGATGTGGAGAAAAGGGAACCCTGGTACACTGCTGGTGGGAATGCAAACTGGTGCAGCCACTATGGAAAACAGTATGGAATTTCCTCAAAAGTCTAAGAATAGAACTGCCTTATGACCCAGTGATTCCACTGCTAGGATTATACCCAAAGAATCCTGAAACACCAATTCAGAAGAACCTATCCATCTCTATGTTCATAGCAGCACTATTTACAATAACAAAGTGCTGGAAACAACCTAAGTGCCCATCAGTGAATGAAAGGCTCAAAAAACTGTGGTACATTTACACAATGGAGTTCTATGCAGCAGAAAGAAAGAAGAAACTTCTACTATTTGTGATAGCATGGATGGAACTGGAGAGAATCATGCTTAGTGAAATAAGCCAGGCAGCCAAAGTTAAATACTATATGTTCTCACTTAATACAAGAAACTAACTGACAAAACATTCAGCTGTGCAGAAAGAAACAAGAGACAAGGGGGAAAAAAAAAAAAAGAGGAGCAGAATGATGGTGACTAGTGGGGAGAGGGAGAAGGGGGAAAGCAGGGGAAGGGATCAGATGAGGAGCTAGCAAGGAGGATCCATGGACATGGACAATGAGCTGGGTATTGACTGAGGGTGGGTAGGGAGGGGTGACAGGAGAGAGCAATGGGGGAAAAACTGAAACAATTGCAATATAACAATAATATAATTAATTAAAAAATAAAAAAGAGACGGGGCATTCATACTGATGGCTATTGTGTTGGCTATTGTCATTTTTTAATTGGACAATCTAAGGAAAAAGGGGTTAGTGCATGTTTTATAAATTCTTGTAACACATTGGTTGAAAATTACTGGTTTATACAGCTGAAAAGTGGCTTTGCAGGGAGTCAAACCCAGGTTATCTTTAAATCCTGTACTCCTAGCCACTTAAATGAATTTACCGATCAATTTTTGAAGATAAGACAATATGCTTGACTTTATTAAAGTTATCAAATGAATTTAATACAGTTTAACTCAAAAATTTTTAGCAGTTTTGCAAAGACTAAGAGATAGCATTCTGTTTTTCCACTAGAGGGCCCAAGTTCATAGTTGTCAGCCTTCCTGGTTCTGACAGGTTAGGTCTTTCCAATGATCTATTGATGACCATGGTTGTTCTCAGACTATCATCCACCTTTGACAAAATTCAAAGGTGTTCAAAGCACGCACAAAGGAATGCCACTTCCCAACAATTCACAGAACACCACTTGAGTTCTGATCACTGGAGCATTTTTTGAGGCTTTTCTTGGGAGAGGGGACCACATGGAGAAGGATGTGGAAGTCTGGGTCATGGCGATGGCCCTGTGTCCTGTGAGCAGGATCCCAGAACCAGAATCTAAGTCTGATGCCTTGTGTACACACCCCAGGAGGGGTGATGGGGTGACGGGCCAGGCAAGGGTCTCCCTGCAGGAAGAACGTGTCAAGACAGGTTTGGGGTTAAGATACAGCCCTTTGACTAGACCCTTAGTTGCTAAATAATAAAATCACCCTGAACACCCATGTAGAGCATCATGTGGGGAGGCAGTTTCCTGTGATAAGCCACAGAAGGGAGAGACTTTCTGGGGCTGCTCCGCTCCGGCGCTTGCAGCTGAGAAAGTTATAGATGAACTGTTCATTGGCTTTTTCCTCATGAGTATGTTTATATGAAAAATGGGCTACATTGATATTAGCAAAACACAATAGCACACAAATACATACATACAAGGATAGCTCAATAAGAACACCTGACAATTAAAATTTTTGTTTGTTTTTTAAAGATTTTATCCATTATCTTTAGAGAGAAGGGCAGGGAAGGAGGAAGAAAGGGAGAGAAACATCAATGTATGGTTGCCTTTCACCTGCCTCCAGCCACAGATCTGACTGGAGACCTGGCTTGCAACCTGGTTATGTGCCCTGGCTGGGGAATCGAACCTGCAACCTTTGGGTTTGCAGGTCGGCACCTTACCCACTGTGCTGCCAGCCAGGGCTAATTCTCTTTTTTAACCCCTTAAGTATCTCCATGGATATACTAGTTAACTCAGGCTGCCCTGACAAAATGCCACAGGTTGGGTAGCTGAAACAAGAAACTCATTTTCTCATGCTTCTGGAGGCTGGAAGTCAAGATCAAGGTCCAGCTGGTTTGGTTTCTGGTATGAGTTCTATTCCTGGCTTTTAGATGGCTAGCTTCTTGCTGAATCTTCACACAGTCTTTTCTCAGTGTGCACCTGGGTTGGGTGGGGTGGGGAACATGGAGGTTGGAAAGGGAGAGAGAGGTCTCTGGCTCCTCTTTTGATAAGGACACTAATCCTATTGGATCAGGCCCTAAACTTTAGAACTTTATTTGACCTTACTCCCTTAGTGGCTCCACCTCCAAATACAGCCTTCCTGGAGGTTTTGCCTTGAATGTACGGGTTTGGGGGAGATACCAGCATTTAGTCTGTAACAATGGAGTAAATACCAGCATCTTTATTTTATAGAGAAGGAATTCTGTAAGGAATTGATTGCTTTCTCATGCAACATTGGCCAAGAAATCCCCCTGACTCCAAAGCTGGTGCTCTCTCCACTGTGCCACACTGCCTTTTGTTCCTTATTCCTGGAATAGACAGTCACTCCACCTTGGGTTTGGACAGCCTGACAATAAGTCCCTGCAGCCCATGGTCCAGCCCAACCCTCCAGGGCAGCAGGCTTGATGGGGTTGGGAGCCACACAGCCCTATTTACTAACAAGACACGTGTTTTTCTGTAGTGGAGTCACAGCAGAGGGAGCTGTGGGCATGGGGAAATGATACTTGTCTGAGTTTTCCAGCACTGCCACAGCAAAGCCCACAAAGTTGGGTGGCTTAAACAACAGGCATTTATTTTCTCACAGCTCTGAGGAGTGAATACCTGATATCAAGGTGCCAGGGTTTCTTCTGAGGCCTCTGTCCTTGGCTTGTAGATGACCATCTTTCCCCTGTGTCTTCCCATGGTTTTCCGTGTGTGTGTGTGTTTTTGTGTGTATGTGTACGAGTGCTAGCTTCCATCTCTTCTTCCTATAAGGGTCCCAATCGGATTGGATTATGGCCCACCTAATTTAACCGTAATTACCTCTCTGAAGGCCATATCTACAAATATGATCTGAACTATTGGGGTTAGGTGGGGAGACACAAATCACCCATAGCCTGCAGGTGGTGTCTGTTCATCCTCAGAGTTCTGACGGACAGGGGGCACTGATGCTTCTAGTCAGGTTTTCTGCAGCTATTATGCAGAATGTTCTGGAAACATAGTTGTTTCTCTTGGGAGGAACCCTATTTACGTGTGTCCCCATCCATTTCCACTTGGCAGGGGAAGAAAAGGACACATAGAGCCCTGGCTAGTGTGGCTCAGTGGGTTGAGTGCTGGTTTGTGAACCCAAGTGTTACTTGTTCAATTCCCAGCCAGGGCACATAACCAGATTGCAAGCCAGATTAGGGTTAGGGTTAGGGTTAGTTGGACGGGGACTTAGAACAGGATCAGAGGGTTGGTGGCAAAGTTGCCTATTGACAAAGATACAGGTGGGAGGGTCTCCAAGAATAAGCACAGGCCATGGAGATGTATGTGTTCCATGTGAATGCTAACTATAGGGCATCCTGCAGGGGAGGCTCTTACTATTAAGTGGGAAGGGGCAGCCTCCTTCCCAGCCCCCCAGCTCTTTCTCTGTATGCACATGCAAGAAGCACTGGTGTTGGAAGTGAGGGCTGTCTCAGTCAGTACCACTGCTGCAACAGAATACCTTATGCTAGGTGGCTTAATTAGCAACAGACATTTATTTCTCACAGTTGGGAGGCCAGAAGTCAAAGATCCAAGTGGCAGCACATTAAAAGCCTGGTGAGGGCCCTCTTTAAAGTTGCAGATGATCACCTCCTTGCTGTGTCCTCACATGGTAGACAGACAGCAAGCAGCTCTCTGGCCTTTTCAGGGCACTGGTCCCATCCATAGGGGTCCCCACCCATAGGGCCGAATCACCTCCAAAAGGCCCAGCTCCTGATATCCTCACATGGTGGACTAGACTTCAACATATGAATTGGGGACAGGAATATAAATATTCAGTCCATAACAGGGGCCACACATGACCCACACACATGGATATCTCTCCAGCAAGGCTAATCTAGCTACAAACACTGCCTAACCCATGGACCATGAGACCAACACTGCACCTACCCCTGGGAAGGCCAACCTATTAGCAGCAGATCATACTGTCAGTTTATTATTTAGACTAATGTTCCAAGGGGACGATAATCAATTTGAGGACTAATAAACATCACCCAGAGACAGGAACTGTGGCTAACTTTCAGAGGGGGCTGCTCTTGAGGCTTCATGCCTCACTTAACAGGGAGTCATAGCAACATCATTCACATAAAGATGGTTGCATCTGATCAGGTGCAAGCATTATGTTGTTATTGTTGTCATTCAGAAGTTCAATGTGTGACAAGGCTATGTATGTGGGTACTGAGGATCCAAGAGGTGAACTATATTTCTGTGTTCTGCTCTATGAGGCTACAACTGGAATTCTGCAAACTACATGTCATTGGGCTTCTTGTGAGGTTCTGCCAAGCAGAGGCAGAGGCAGAAGACTAGAAGGACAGGGGTGTAGGGCCACACCTTGCTTCCTGATCCTTTCCAGACTTCCAGCACCAGTGCTGGTACCCCCTCAGGTATTGAGATGGTAGTGCCCACCCCTCAGAGATCTGAGCCTTAGCTCCATAGAGACTCCCTGACCCCAAGCTCCTGCTTTCTGATTGTCTCACGTCCTGTCCATCTTTGCCTTGCCCTTGCCGAGGTAGCTGTTGCCTATCATTACCTCAGTTTCCCCTTTTTGCTTTGTCAGTTCTCCAACTCCTGTTTCAGGAATTTAATATAATTCTCTATATTAAAATTTCTCTGTTAAAACAACTAATATAGTTTCTGGATTCTCACAGATGTTGAACAAAATATATAAGCATGCAACTAAAAACCTACAAGCCACATGCAAGGTGAAGTGGCTATTTCAGTGTGGTGAGCATGGGTGCTTCTATATTTTTCTCCAAATAGTGCCACAGTCTAGGGATGGTTTGGTTTCCTAACTCCAAGCCATTTTCAGAGGACAAGCATGTACCTGCATACCAGAGCAAACTACTCCTATATGTGATTATAGATAAGGAGATTAATTTGTGTAACTCATGGGTAATTGCCAGATGGGAGGGGACAGAAGGCAGGTTCTAGTAGAGAAAGCAGATAGAACATTGAGAGAGATGCTATCTAGTAGAGAAAAAACATTTTCTGGTTACAGAAAAGCAATCCCTGCATTCAAAAAGAATATAGCATTTTACTACATTCAATGTTCTGTATGTCCTTTTTTCTTTTTTTAAGACTTTATTCATTACTTTCAGAGAGAGGGGAAGGGAAAGGAAGAAAAGGCAAGAAACATCAGTGTATGGTTACCTTTCACCTTCCTCCAGCTGGCCTTTTGGAGGTGATTTGGGTGGGGAACTCTATGGATGGGACCAGTGCCCTGAAAAGGCCAGAGAGCTGCTTGCTGTCTGTCTACCATGTGAGGACACAGCAAGGAGGTGATCATCTGCAACTTTAAAGAGGGCCCTCACCAGGCTTTTAATGTGCCAGGCTTTTAATAGTTAGCATTCACATGGAACACATACATCTCCATGGCCTGTGCTTATTCTTGGAGACCCTCTCACCTGTATCTTTGTCAACAGGCAACTTGCCACCAACCCTTTGTTCCTATTCTAAGTCCCTGACCAACTGTCAAGCCATCAGCCCCATTTCATGACTACCCCTCCAAATAGGACAACACATGTTTGATCGAAGGGCTTCCCTCTTTCTTCCAAGGACTCTCCCAGTGTGCCAGAGTGTACAGGAGTTCACGTACAGGCAGGTTCACGTACTGTACAAAACCTCGTAAGACAATGGTGGAACCTTTGCCCTCTTCCATTAACAAGTCTTAGGCCAATTCTCACAAGGTTATCTACGTGGCCTGAAAATGAGCCGGTGTCAGGGGAGTCTGAGACACTTGCTCATGCAAGTTATCTGTGTCTTCCGAACCTGCCTGAGCTGGATTCGCTGCTCTATTTCTACCTGAAAATGTGTATCTGTGACATTATGGCTCAGTGTATGGGATAGCAATGGCTCAAGTTGGCTCAGGTCCCATAACGTGTGATATCCTATGGCTAGGCATTCAGTCCTGGTAAAACTTCATAGACAGCCAGGAGCCCTTTCTCCAAAGCAAAATCCTTATTTGTGGAAGAGGGCAAGGCTTTGCTCCTGAAGCTTAAGGTTCTGACCATGACTCCATCCTGCAGCTTGTCAGAGACTTCATACCACATTGTCAGTTTCCATAGAAACGTCATGCATCATGGATCTTCTGGGTCATCAGGCCCAAGTGACAGAGCAGTTTGTCCTGGAGCCTGGGCCTGCTCCAGACACTCCCTGCCTCTGGTCATGGTCAGCAATAGAAGGCTGATGGGTCAGTATAGAACATTCAATGTGATATGTTCCCCCTAGAACAAATATGACCTTCCTAGCATTGCCACTTCTCCCAGTGGTAAGAGGTAAAAGGGACAATGTTTTTTCCTGTTGGAGAGGCCATCCTGACACATTTTGTTTAGATCATAAGATTCCTCTCATTCTCTGGTTTGCATTTGTCTTCTTACTGAGGCAGCTAAGGGACTTGCTATTATCCTGGGCATCAGGTTCATCTGCATAATGTCATCAATATTGCAGTCTGGTATAATTTTTGTGTGATGTCAGGATTGTGAATATTTCTACCCTTTGGCAAAGTTTGAAGATGCCCTGTTGGCCCTGTCTGTTGAAGCAGATGGCCTCTGGCAGTCCTTGGAAGCCACTGTGGAGAAAGTAATGCATCTGCTCCACTGCACTGCATATGAGGTGCATTGAATTGTTCCAGTGTGCTCCAGGAAAGCTTCACATCTGGTGGAACAGCTGCGACAGAAGCCAGCATTGGCTTAAGTTTATAGAAACTGACACTTCTGAGAACTGTCTACCTCCTTGTAGGCCAAACAGATCTGTTGAATGAGAGAAGTGGCAAGGATCACCTGTCTTTCTTCCTTCAGGTCTGGGGTGGCACTGACTGCTACCCACTCTTGTCAGGATGTAGTACAGCAGGGAGGGGATGTTTTGGGAACTTTGCTTAGCCCTTCCTACCATGGTAACCATTGCCTGATGATAGGTCAGAGGGACCATGCAGGCAATGTCCTAATGATACATTCAGTTGTCAGGTGTAGCTGTTCTAATTATGTATTCAGGTAATGGAGAAATTACCCTAAGGATGGTTCTTGGACTTATTGGGCCCATTATGATTTAGACTTGAGCTAAAATTCCACTGGTCAGCCCACTATTTTAACTCCCTGCTTTGATTAGCAGATATAGAAAAGTTTTAGGTCTTTAGGAATAAGCATCAGTTCTGAGCTAGTGTCCTACATTTCCCAGAGGCCTGGGATGCTCCTCTCCCAGTGCACAGTCCCCATGTACAGGACCCCACATCCTTAGGGAGGAGGCTTGCAGGTGTACACAATTGTGGCAGTGTTGCCACTTTTTTCTTTAGGCACCCTAGTCTGCTCTTCAGTCAAGGTTTTGTGAAATGGATTGCATGTAGAGGTTAGAGTAAATCTTTCCACTGTAAGGACTCAAGTCAGATATTTGCCCCACAGAATTGGAGGTTTTCCTCTTACATAAACCAAGACATGTTAATAGGTCGCTCACCAGCTTCATTCTTGGGAGCTTTATCATTAATAGGCCACCTTGGGTCAAAGATCTACCAGGTCTAATGATGCTGGTCACCTTGCCGCTGCTACTGCCCAGTACTCTAGTTATGCTCCTTTGTCCTTGACAATTAACTGCTGCCATTGGTTTCTTTTTTTTTTTTTTTTTTCCACATTGCAACAAGTTTATTTTAACACAGTAGAGCTATGAGGAGCTTAGAAAAAACACTAAGATATACCAATAACTGTGGGGGGAGGTAATCATAGCATAATAAATGTGGCAAACTATACCATTTATGAAAAATCAATAATACCTGAAAAATGTTTGGAAGCATGTATAGCAAACTGAAAATGTAATTTCATCTGGTGGGGTGGGGTGGGAAGACTGGGATTGAGGGGCAAAGGATTCAAAGGAACTTTTGTCTGTGCGTTACTGTATTATTTGTATAAGTAAAAA
>PVIW01015230.1:0-20522 GCA_004026585.1 Noctilio leporinus | reverse complement strand
CCGCCTCTAGCCGCGCGCGCCGCGAAACCTCCTCTCCCCGCTGCCGGGGTGAGTCTCTCACACAGTCCCTCCCCTGCAAGAGTTCAATTCCGCGTTCCCTACTGCGTTTGCCCTCGCCGCCCGCACTTCACTGCTGAGACTTCCAGTCGCCAGGGAGCCCGAAACTGGCCCCAGTCAAACGCGCCCCTCTGGGCAGAGCTGCCCCTGCCCAGAGCCGACCTGGGCCCGCCGGCCGGTCGGTCGGGAACGCCTCACCTACTGTCCCGCTGGCCTCCTCTGCCTCTGGGCTCTGCTCCCCTGTGTCCAGATGCTGTCCGTTCCAATCCCTAGGGTCCTGAAGATGTCTCACGCTCCTTATCCTGTCCTCTAGCTGCTCTGGTACTCGAGAACACCATCAGCACTGCTCTCTACTCTGTCGCCATCTTCCCTCCGCCTTGTAGAATTGTTTGAAGTCTGGAATTGTGGTTCCTCCTACCTTGTTCTTCTTAAGATTGCTGTGGCTATTCGTGGGTGCTTTTGGATCCATATACATTATCGAAGTATTTTTTTTTATTTGTGAGCATTTTTGGATCCATATAAATTTTTGAAGTATTTTTTCTATTTCTGTGAAGTCTGTCATTTTAATTGGGAGTGCATTGAACATGTAGATTGCTTTAGGCAGTATGGTCACTTTAATGATGTTAATTCTTCCCATTCATGAAAATGGTATATGCTTCCATTTATTTGTATCTTCCATGATTCCTTTCTTCATTGTTCTGTAGTTTTCTGAATACAGTTCATTTACCTCCTTAGTTAAGTTTATTCCTAGGTACTTTATTTCTCTTGTTGCTATGGTAAATGGGATTTGATTTCTCAATTTTATTTTTGTTGTTTCATTATTGGTATACAAAAATGCTTTTGATTTCTGGATATTGACTTTATACCTAGCTATATAGCCAAATTTGCTTATTAGGTTGAGTAGGTTTTTGGTGGAGCCCATAGGGTTTTGTATGTACACTATCATATCATCTGCAAATAATGACAGTTTGACTTCCTCCTTTCCAATTTGGATACATTTGATTCCTTTTTCTTCTCTGATGGCTACAGCTAGAACTTCCAAGACAATGTTGAATAGAAGTGGAGAAAGTGGTCAGCCTTGGCTCATTCTGATCTTAGGGAGAAAGCTTTCAGTTTTTGTCCATTAAGTATGATGTTGGCTTCAGGTTTCTCATAGATGGCCTTTGTGATGTTGAGGTATGCTCACTCTATTCCCATTTTGCTGAGAGTTTCCATCATAAATGGTTGCTGTACTTTATCAAATGCTTTTTCAGCATCTATTGATATGATCATATGGTTTTTTTTTTCTTTCAATTTGTTGATGCAGTTTATTACATTTATTGATTTACGAATGTTGTACCATCCTTGCATCCCTGGGATGAAACCCACTTGATCATGGTGTATGATCTTTGTAATATACTGCTGAATCCGGGTGACCAATATTTTTTTCAGAATCTTAGCATCTATGTTCATCAGAGATATTGACCTGTAGCTTTCTTTCTTACTTGTGTCTTGACCTGGTTTTTGGATTAGAATAATATTGTCCCCATAGAAAGAGTTTGGGAGTCTTCCTTCTTCCTGAAATTTTTGGTATATTTTGAGGAGGATAGGAGTTAGTTCTTCTTTAAATGTTTGGTAAAATTCACCTGTGTAGCCATCTGGTCCAGGGCTTTTGTGCTTTGGTAGATTTTGGATTACTTCTTTAATTTCACTAATTGTTATTGGCCTATTCAGGCTTTCTGCTTCTTCTGGGTTCAGTTTTGGTAGATTATACCTTTTCAGAAATGTGTCCATTTCATCCAGGTTTTCATATATTTTTTTGTCATATAGTTGTTTGTAGTAATTTCTTACAATCTTTTTTATTTCTGAGGTATCAGTTGTGATTTCCCCTCTTTCAGTTCTGATTTTATTTATTTGGGTCTTCTCTCTTTCTTGATGAGTCTGGATAAGGGCTTGCCAATTTTGTTTATTTTTTCAAAGATCCAGCTCCTGGACCTGTTGATTCTTCAAATTGGAGTTTGAATCTCTGAGTTATTTATTTCTGCTCTGATCTTTATGGTTTCCTTCCTTCTACTTGCTCTGGGCTTTGTTTGTTGTTGCACCGCTAGTTTTTGCAGCTTTGTGGTTAACTCATTTTTATAAACTTCTTGTGACCTTTTTTACAAAGTCCTGTATTGCTATAAATTTCCCCCTGAGAACTGCCTTTGCTGTATCCCATAGGTTTTGGGCTGTTTTGTGTTCATTGTTATTTGTTTCCAGGAACTTTTAAAATTCATCTTTGATGTCATTGTTGACCCATTCATTGCTTAAAGACATGTTATTCAGTCTCCATGAGTTAGAGAATTTTTGGCTTTTTTTTTTTTCCCCATGAAATTGGTTTCTAGTTTCAAGCCATTGTTGTCTGAGTAGATACTTTGTATGATTTCAATTTTCCTGTATTTGTGGAGGCTTGTCTTGTGACATACCATGTGGTCTATCTTAGAATATGATCCATGTGCATTTGAAAAGAATGTGTAGTTTGCTTCTTTGGGGTAAAAGACTCTGTATATATCCCTTAGGTCCATTTCCTCTTGAGTGTTGTTCAATGCCACATCTCTGGGGATTTTTTGTTAGGAAGATTTGTTAATTGTTGATAGTGTGGGTATTAAAATCCCCTACTATTAGTGTGTTGCTGTATATGTCTTTCTTTAAGTGCTCCAAGGTTTTCCTTGTATATTTTGGAGCTCCTAGGTTGGATATGCATATGTTTATCAGAGTTATTTCTTCTTGATGGATTGTTCCCTTAAATATTATGAAATGTCCATCTCTGTCCCTTTTTGTAGCCTTTATTGTAAAATCTATTTTGTCTGAAATCAGTATTGCTACTCCAGCATTTTTTTTGTGTTCATTTGCTTGATGTATATTTTTCCATCTCTTCACTCTCAATCTGTGTCGATCTTTTGTTCTGAGGTGGGTCTCTTGAAGTCAGCATATATGTTGGTCATGTTGTCTTATCCATTCGGCTCCCCTACGTCTTTTGATTGGTGCATTTAATTCATTTACATTTAAGGTTACTACTGATTGATTCTTATTCATTGCCATTTTCTCCTTTTGTATCTGTATTCCTCTTTGTCTTTCTCTGTTTCTTCATTTTATTTATTTATTCATTTATTTATTTTTAAAGCAGACCATTTAGTATTTCTTGCAATGTTGGTTTGGTAGAGATGTATTCTTTCAGTCTTTATTTTTGTCTGGGAAGTTCCTTATTTGTCCTTCTATGTTGAATGAGAGCCTTGCTGGGTAGAGTATTGTTGGTTGCAGGCCTTTGTTTACCATGACTTGAAATGCTTTTTGCCATTCCCTTCTTGTTTGAATAGTTTCTGTTGAATAATCATTTGATAGCCTTATTGGAGCCCCTTTGTATGTTATTTGTCTTTTCTCTCTTGATGCTTTTAGGATTCTCTCTTTGTCTTTGAAATGAGCCATTTTAATAATAATGTGCCTTGGTGTTGGTCTGTTTGGGTTGATCCTCATTGGGACCCGCTGTGCTTCCTGAACTAGATTAATGTTTTCGCTCATCATGTTAGGGAAATTTTCTATCATGACTCTTTTGAACAGGTTTTCCATTCCTTGTTTCTCTTCTCCTTCTGGTACCCCTATGATATGGATATTGTTACATTTCATGTTGTCCTGCAGCTCTCTTAACTCCTCTTCAGTCTTATTCAGCCTTTTTTTATTCTCTTGTACTGTCTTGGAGTATTTGTCTACATTATCCTCCAACTTGCTGATCTGGTCCTCTGCTTCCTCTAGCCTACTGTTGATTCCTTCTACTGTATTCTTCATTTTAGAACTTGTATTCTTCATTTCCTCCTGGCACTTATTGATAGTTTCCATGTCATTTTTCATGCTGTTGTTGTTCTCAGTAAGTTCCTTGTAACTTCCCTGGAGTTGTTTGTAGTTCTCCTGGAGTTGTTTATAGTTTTATTTGATGTGGCTGAGCCCACTGAGCTTCTCTATCATCATTCTTTTGAATTTCTTATCTGATATTTCAGGTGTCTCTGTTTCATTTGGTGGTCTTCCTGGTCATTCTTCCTCTCCTTTTGGTGATGGACTGATTCTTTTTCCCCCCATTTTGGGTGTCTGTTGTTGCTTGCTTTTTATTTTTTTGTTTTTTCCTTGGATTAACCTGCTTTGCTTCCTGCCTTTGTTGAGCACCCTTCTGTGATAGGAGATTTTTGGAGTTCAATGTTGGAGTCTCCCAGATTTTCTCCACTTGCTGTTCTTGGTGTGGCCTTTATTTGGGCTGTCCGGTTGTATTCTGGACGTCTCGGCTTTTAGCAGGAAAAAGAAGGAAAAGAAAAAGAAAGAAAGAAAGAAAGAAATAAAAATGTTAATAATAATAAGAAGAAAGGGTTTAGATGGCTCTTCACCCGTAATAATCCCTGATTGGTCCAGATGGAGCCAGGAACTGAGGGCTTTTAGCAGGAAAAAAAATGTATATATATATGATATATATATGTATATATGATAAGAAAAAGGGTTTAGGTTGCTGTTCACCCTTAATAATCCCTGATTGGTCCATGTGGAGCAGGGACCTCTGGGCTTATGTCAGAGAGAGAGAGAGAAAAAAAAAAAAAAAGAGGAAAAAGTCACAAGAGAAAAGAAAAACCAGTATTAATAAAGAAAGGGTTTAGGTTTCTGTTCACCCTTTCTGATCTCTGATTGGTCTAGGTGGAGCCAGGACCTGTGGGCTTTAACAGGAAGAAAATAAAAAAAAAGATAAAGAAAAAGAAAAGGGGAGAAAAAAGTAAAAAGAAGAAAGAAAATAATAAAGAAAGGGTTTAGGTGGCTTGGGAAGGGAGGAATACTTAGATTGAGAACTGGGAATGCGTTGTAGCCAGGGAGTGAGTAGACTTTAAATCAAGAGTAGGAGGAGGGTCTTGGGTATCTAGGTGGATTGATATAGGGGGGGATTAAAAATATGTGAGAAGTAACTTTGGAAATGATATGTTGGGGATTAATAGTTCATGTAGCTCTGGGTAAAAGTCAGGTGCTTGAGATTATCAGCGATCCATTTCCTGAGGTCCCTCTTTTTCTTGGTCAGGTCTCTGCAGTCTATATTCTAGCTGGTCTTGGAGTGGCAGGTCCTCTGATTGTCACAGTCAGGGTTGATTCTGAGTGTCAGCCCCCTGGTAGGCTGGGCCTTCAGTAACCTAGCTGGGCTTTGGGGATGCTGGTATTCTGGGGCCCACAGGGTGTCCCCTCCAACTCCTGGCATAGGTTCCTACCTGTGATGGGCCCCTAGCACCCCTGCAGGGCAGCCTGCAACTTTGCTGGTTCCTGTGATGACTTGCTCTGCCCCTGCTGCTCCAGGAGGAGGCAGCCCCCTACTGCCAACAGTTCCCGGGGTCTGCCAACACTGCCCAGCTCCTCAGCGCGAGAGCCAATCCTCCAATTTGACCAGCTCTCCAAGGAGTCCTTCACACCGCCTCTGTGATGCTACTCTCCCTGCGTGTCCCCGGCAATGGGCGAGCCAATTGCCCCAGCTACTAGTTCATGGCTCCCAGTTTGAAGTTTCCGCGGGAGCCTGGGGGCCTGTGTGGGTGTGCAGGGCTGGGCTCTTTCCTCGCAGGGGCTTCAAGCTGCTGTTTCCCTGGTGGCCCAGCAGCACCATTTTTAGCCCTCTCACCACCCTGGTCGGTGCACTTCCCTGCTCCCCTGCTCCTGCTCCCAGCAGGACTCTTCTCCTCAGCCTCTAGTCCTGTGAGGAGCTTCCTCTCCCTGTTGCCGGAATGAGTCTCTCACACAGTCCCTCCCCTGCAGGAGTTCAATTCCTAGTTCCCTCTGGTGTTTGCCCTTGCTGCCCACACTTCACTGTTCAGATTTCTAATTGCCAGGGAGCCTGGAGCTGGCTTCAGTTAAACACGCCCCTCTGGGTAGAGACGCCATTTCCCAGAGCTGACCTTCGGCCCACTGGCCGGTAGGTCTGGAACCCCTTCACCTGCTCTCCTGTAGGTCTCTGCTGCCTCTGGGCTGTTCTCCCCTGCGTCCAGATGCTGACCGCTCCAATTCTTAGGGACCTAAAGATGTCTCGCGCTCCCTATCATGTCCTCTAGCTGCTCTGGTAGTCGAGAACACCATCAGCACCGTTCTCTAGTCTGTCGCCATCTTTGATCTTATTTTTACTTTTTAAAAATTAATTTATTATTGTTCTATTACAGTTGTCCCATTTTTTTCTGCCATTGCTTTCCCCTGTCCCACCCACTTCATACCCTCTCCTACAGTCAATCCCCTACTTTCCCCCTTTTTCACCCCCCTTCCCCTTCCCTCCTGGTCACTGTCAGGCTATTCCTTGTTTCCATGCCTCTGGTTCTATTTTGCTTGTTTGTTTTGTTCATAAGCTTCCCGTATTATCATATGGTATTTTTCTTTTGCTGCCTTGCTTATTTCACTAAGCATAATACTCTGCAATTCCATCCATGCTGTCACAAAAGGTAGGAGTTCCTTCTTTTTGTTCCTTTGTAGTAAGTATTCCATTGTGTAAATGTACCACAGTTTTTTTTATCCATTCATCCATTGATGGGCATTTAGGCTGTTTCTAGCACTTGGCTATTGTAAATAGTGCTGATATGAACACAAGGGCACATAGATTCCTTTGAATTGGTATTTCAGGATTCTTTGGGTATTATCATAACAGTGGAATTGCTAGATCAAAAGGCAGTTCATTTTTAGTGATTCAATGAAATTCCATGCTGTTTCTACAGTAGCTGCACCAGTCTGCATTTTCAATTTACATGCTGGGAAACTGAATTTAACAGAGATGAGTATTTATGTTATTAATTTATTCATCCACTCATTCGTCAAATATTTGTAAACCCTAGGCTGTACATATGTTAGTGTCTGTGTATATAATGTTTGAGCAAAAATGCAGGCATAGTTCATGCCTTCCTACAATTTGCTATTTAGTGTTAGAAACAGACTTTAAACAAATGATGAAACAAATTTCTATGAAATTATAGTGTTATATAACTGAAGAGTATATGATAAACAATTACACATATTCTGTGGCTTGAAGGGCATATAAAAGTTGGTAGTTTAAGACATACATGAAAAGAAATTTTGTAGGTAGATGGAATAATATGGGCAAATACTAATGTGGTTGTAATAAAGATGATTGAAATGAAATGGACAATAGGATAATCAAAGAATGGGGCATTTAGAAAATGAATTTTACAAATAAATTGTATTGATGAGTATATTGTATATACCAGGTAAAATTTAAAGACATTTTAAAACTGTGATATAACTCGCATGATATCTTTCTGTGGCTTTGTTATAAAAATGATGATATCCCTATATATTTAATACAACATGCCTAGAAACTGAGTGTGATTGTTTTATAGTATGGACTAAGCTACTATAAACCCCAAAAAAATAATAATAATAAATCTAGTGAAGTGTTAAAGAGTTAGAGTTGGTAAAATAAAAATTGGTTATGTATTGACATTCAAGAAGTTTTCCAATTAGAGAAAATGTCCTTTATTTGCACTCTTAAATACAATCTCAATTGTTGTTCACTGTTCTTTAGTTTTCTCTTCTCTACTATTCGGAAGGCTATATGATAACAAGAAGTTATATTACATTAGAAATTCTAAGAAGTAGGTATCTAGGCAACAGAATGGAAAATAAATGAAAGGCTATATCTAACTGTCTTTTTACCTCTTTCAATCTATACTTTAGCATGACTACTCATCATAAATATATCTGTGCAATGGCTGTAACAGGAAATGATAACTGACCTTGGTTTGGTAAATGCATTTCATGTGCATATTTAAAGCTATATGTTTGGCTAGAAACTGCTGCTGCATACAAGTTGTTTTGTGTGTTCATGAGTGTTCATACAAGTATATGTGCTCTTCATAGTAATGCTATTAAAATATATTAGCATGGTAGTTTTTTAGTTATTGGAAATACTTTCATTAAGTCCTTTATTTTTTTACTGTATTTCTTTTTAAAAATATATTTTATCAATTTTACTATTGTAGTTGTCCCAATTTTCCCCCTTTTCTCCCCTCCACCCAGTACCCCCAATTCCCTCTAACAATGCCCCCTTTACCTTTAGTTCATGTCTATGTGTCATGCATATAAATTCTTTGGCTTTTCCATTTCCTCTATTATTCTTAACATTCCCCTGTCTATTCTGTAACCACCAATGTGTACTTCTTTTCTTTTTCATATCCAGACAGTTCGCCCCTTCTAACTGTCAGCCTCTCAAATCGTATTAATACATGTTTTCTTCTCATTATTTCAAAATCATTGTTAATTCATTTGCTTAAAAATTACTTTTTAAAGTAATATCAATTGCAATATTACCAAACACATGCATATATTTACACACATATTTTTACAAATATTACACTGGAAAAAAATATTTCTATTTCTGTGACAGTGTCTAATTACATAATTTAATTAATTACTTTCAAAAAATTCTATTAGAAAGATTATAGTCTAGTTTTTTTTCATTTCTTGTCCCTGAAAATCCCATCTCATAACTATCCTTCCCAGTCCCACCTACATTTGCTTGGTTATAGGCAGGCTTCTTCTGAGCTAATAAAATAAAATAAACAAACTTTATTTTCATTCCCAAAAGATTTAGTCTTGTTCTTTAAATCTGCAGTGTTCAATATGGTAGCCACTTAAAATGTGGCTAGTTCAAATTGCAATATACTATAAAGTACATACTGGAGTTTGAAGAGTTAATACAAAATATTAAAGATATGTCAATAGCTTATATAATTATTACATGTTAAATGATAATATTTTAGATATGTTATAGTAAATTAAGCATTTTTCTTTTCCTTTTTCCTTTAAAGCTTATTTTATTCCAAAATGCTATTTTTGTAAACTCAATCACAGAAAAGGTGTATTGCAGAACTCAATTTCATGAAAGCTGTCCTAGAAACAGTGCAAAACCCATAGTAAAAAATGAATTTGGTTTCTGGGTCTGATCCCACCCCCTCCAATAATACAACTCAACTTTATTTTAAGCTACTGGAACTACAACTTATCCTTTTTGGAGTTTTCTATCTTAGTAGGTTTATTTTTTAATTACTATTATTTATTTTGCTGTCATCATACAATATCAACATATCTATTCAAATATATGTGTACTCTTACCTCAAATAATGTTCCATTGGGAAGAAAAAAAAATCATAAACATGTAGCACAAAAACTGTGGTAGACAACATAATGGCTTCCAAATATGTCTGCAATCTAATCCTCTAACCCTATAAATATGTTAACTTGCATGATATAAAAGGACTTCACACATTTGGAATTATACATATGTGTGATTTAATAAACAGATGGTATTAAGGTTATAGACTTTAAGATACAGAGTTATCTATTATCTATATGGACCCAGTCTACTCACATGAGCCCTTATAAGCAGAACACCTTCTGACTGTCTGACTGGAGATAAAAGAGGTGAGGCAGAAGGAAAAATCAGAGAGATTCTGAAAACCAGATCCACTTTAAAAATTCTGGAAGGAGAGCCTCAATTCAAGTAATGTGGTTGATTTTGTAATGTGGTTAAAGTAATGTGACCTTCAGCCACAGCCAGCATTGAATTCAGGACTTTTTCTACAAACTTAATACAAGGAATTAGATTCTGCTAACAACCTCAATGAACTTGGAAGCAGAATCTTCCCAATAGTCTCCAGTAGGAAATAAAAATCTGCTGATACCTTGATTTTAGCTTAGGGAGGCCCAAGTCAAAGTCCTGCCTGTATAGAACTGTGATATATCTTCTTGTAAGCTAATTTGTTATAGCATCAATAGAACACAAATCTATACAGCCACCTATGAAAACTACCATTAAAAGCATATTCACATTTTTCTGCACTAAATCAAAAATGAAAATCTTTGGTTTTTTTTTTTCCCTCCTGGAGTCATTTGTGATGTTCATATGCTGCCTCTACAGAAAAGGAAGTAGAAGCAGGCTCTCAGCTGCAGGGAAGAAGTGGTAGAGGCATTTTAGAGTTTACTGACAAATCATTTATAAAATATACACAGAATAAGAATGTATTTAGTAATATTAGTGCCCTAGAACCATATATTTAGAATACTTCTTGATATTTTTTTCAAACACAATTCCTATATCTTTTTAAAATTGTTGTTCAATTGGTTGTCCCAAATTTTCCCCTGTTGCTCTTTCCTGCCCCACCACCTGCTCCCACAGTCAATCCCCACCCTATTGTGAATGTCTACAGGTCCTTTATACTTGTTCCTTGACTAGACCCTTCCCTTTCTAGATATTTAGAATATTTAATGTTAATTCTTATAATTATGATGCCATCATCTTGTTGATACTGATTGGAATAATTTACAATTTGCTAGAATTTAATTAACAACACATTTATATTTGTTATATATTTGTTATCCTGTTTGGTTCTCAGAATAACTTTGAGAGAGAGACCAGGTGAATAGAAAGCTTCTTACAGAGAAAAAGTAAGTCACAGATAGGTTAAATGTTTTTAAAGGATCACAGAAGTAGTGTCAGAGCAAGGATTTGAATTGCATTCTGAGACTGTGCAAAGGTCTCTTTCCTTCCTTAGGGAAGAATTGAAAAGCACTAGAAAAAGTTTCCTGGATGTGCAACTTTATATGCTCAGAAATAAAAATGGAAACAATTTACTTTTTCCCCTCCTTTTTTTTCGTACTTTGTTAATCTGTTATCAATCAGTTTAACTGCCACTTATTTCCTCCCCAAATGCATAGATCCATATTTTCTGAAGAAAAAACTAAAATTACAAAGGATTTAAAGTATTATTTTCTGAAATTTCTAAAACTAGAAAGAAAAATGTATTTAATTTTTGTCATTAAAAAGCTTTACTAAAAAAAAAAAAAAAAAAAAAAAAAAAAACTGTTAAATACCACTGTAATTACTTTTGGTTTCTTAATGTTTGTGAGTATTTTTTTTTTTTTTTGCCATTGGATGCATATGTGCTTTCTGGGATAAAGTATCAGAGAGCATATCTATATAAGGGTACTAATTTATATTGGGAAATCAGGGAATGTTTCTTGAAGTGACCATTAGGGTAAGATATGCAGGATGAAGAGGAGTTAGTTAAGTGAGGAACAGAAGAAAAGGAAGTCAATGGTCTTTGGCATAGTGACTGAAAAGCAAATTGGAATATGATAGGAAGGCAGGCACTAGAATGTCAAGGATCTCATTGGCCATGTTAAAGATATTGGATTTTATCCTGCACACCATAAGATAGTTGAAAGATTTTAAGCCAGGAAATGATACAAATTCAATTTGTTTTAGAAAGTTTTTTTAAAGCTATTTAATGTGAATAGTGGTTTGGAGAAGACTTGAGAAATCAAAGATGTCACTTAGGTTTTTAAATTAGACCACTAGGGAAATCAAGACAACACTAAGTTTTGGTGATGTTTCATTCTTTCTTTAATTCTGTCAGTTTTTGCTTCATCAATTTTGAAAATAAGGTTTATTATGTACATACCACAATAACTTTAATGTCTTCCTAGTGAAATTTCTATTTTATCATTATAAAAAGTTCTTTATCTCTTGCAACATTCTTTGTAACAAGCCTATTTTACTATTTTGTCTGACAATAATATGGTCCCTTTAGATTTCTATGCTTACTGTTTGCATGGTATATGTTTTTCTATTTATTTACTCTCAACCTGTATCCCTAAAGTACATCTCTTATAGCAGAATATAATTGTTTCTTGAAAACTTTTACATCAAACTGCTTCTAAATTAGTACTTTTGAAAACTACTAGTTAATTATATATTTATGTATTTGGACTTAAAACTACATTTTTAGTGTTTCTTTTTACATTTGTCATCTCTATTTATTTTTTATTTTTTTATTGTTTCCTTTTAAATGTGAAAGGATTTAGGTAACTTGGCACAAAAATAGCAATCTATTATTTTTGGGATATATTTCTTTATGTTTCTAACTGGTTGCTCTAAGAACTGCCATATATATTCCTAACCTCTTACAGTTTACATGAGTTTAATATTGTACTAATTCACATAAAATATAAACACTTCCTACTAATATTAATCTTTACTTCTCTTTTTTATTATCTTTTGTCATAACTATCATACCTATTACATATGTAAAAACTTCATGAGAGTTTATTTTAAAGTAATTTTAATAGATTTCAGAAAATAACAATATTTTGCATTTTCCCAATAACTCACTATTCCTCGAAATCTTCATTAATTCTTGAAGTTCCATCTTTTTCTCAGGTATTAGTTTTCTTCACCTCAAAAAGTTCCTTCAGCATTTTATATGTATACTACAGGTATACTAAGAACATTTTGCTTTAATTTTCCTTTATGATTTTTAAGAATTTTTATTTCTATAGAATATTTCATTTGTTGACCTTAAACAAAATATCAGCCAGGTATTTCTCTAGCAAAATGAGTTTATTCAAGAATAACAAAGAATTGCAATTAGGAGCATGCAACCATGGAGGATTACATGCAAGTCTGATAAAACAGAGATGAGTAAACTTTTATAAAAGGAAAGAGGAAGTTGGGAGTGCTATTATAAACAAAAACTTTTCCTGATTGTACTGTGTTTGGTACAGAGTGTGAGTTCTCTCTTCTGGCCTCCTTACTTCATTTTAAATGATATCTCTATTACTAGATTTTTACACACTCAATATAAAATTCTGGATTGACAGTTTTTCTTCTTTCAGCACATTAAAAATATTGTTACTCTGTTCTTAGCCTGTATTATTTCTGATGAGATGTTCTCAGTAATCTGACACATGGATTCCTATAGGTAAAGCATTGCTTTTCTATACCTTTTTAAAAACTTCTATCTTTTTATTCAAAATTTTAGCAGTTCATTTATGATGTGTGTAAATATAGTGTTCTTTGAATTTATTGTGTTTGGGGTTTGCTGATCATGATTCTGTAGTTTGTCTTTCATTAAATTTGGAAATTTTCAAAATTATTAGCCATTAATTCTATAAAATTGTTAATGCCACATGCTCTATAATAACATTAGGAACTAAATTAGATATGTGATGGCCATATTTTCCTAGACTATCTTCAGGGATAGCCCAGGGACCCTTAGATCCCTGAAGCTTTGATTTTGAAATTAAATTAAATTTTATCTTTTTTTTTTATCAATTCCTCAAATTAAATAATTCTTATTAATATATTTAAGTGCTTTAGTCCATTCCTTTGTTATTCTGGTATTAAACTCATCCAGTGAAATTTTGGTTTCAGATTTTGCATTCTTCTATTCTAAAAGTTTTATTTGTCTCCTTTTTATACTTTCATTGCTGTTGCTCCCTATTTGTATGCATTTTGAGCATTATATTTTTACCTCATTGAATATAGTTATAATGGCTTTGTTAAAGTCTTTAATAATTCTAACATTTTTGACATTTTTGGGTTCACCTATGTTACTTTTTTCCCTTTCAAAAGAATTATATTTTCCTGATTATTATGCTATGTTATTTTGAGTTTTATCCTGGACAATGCCAAGTATTATGTTGCATAGACTCTCTGAGGATGGTTGATACTCTTGATTTTGCTGTTATTTAATATGCTTATAGTGCCCGTGGAAATAGGGCTCTTCCACAGAAACACAAGAAAAGTATTTTTGTGACCTACGCATAGGAGGATGAGGTGTAGTGGTATGATTTATTGGTATACAAATAAAAGGCTGCCCCCAGATTCCCTCATCTACATCTACAGCCAAGTGGCTTGGCTCTGTCCTACTTTAGAAAGAGTCCAAGCCCAGAAGAAAGACCAGGATCAATAAACTCTGTGTCATTGACCTGGCATTAGGAGGGTGTAATTTAGTTCAGTCCATGTCAAAACTTACTCCAGCTCAGTCTCTGCCCCCATTTAGCTAGCTTAGTTTCTCTTTCTGGCTATGCTCCAGCTGTCATGGTGCTCTAGCCAGCATTGTGTTGTCCAACCAGGTCTACATTTGGACCCATGTGGCTTCTGGACCCTTACAGCTACTAATGAGAGAGAATGTGTGAACAAAAAGGGCAACTTGTGCTACAGAGAGAGGTTTTTGTTAAGCTTTGATTATATTGTCTCAGGCTTATGCTTTCAAATTAATCAGTCTCCTAACAGATTCAAAGTGTTATGGCTCATCTTTTTTTTTTTTTTTTTTTTAATTTTACTGTTGTATTACATTCATCCCCTTTTTGCTCCCCTCTGTCCTCTTCCCCACCTACCCATTCCTCCACAAAGTCAATCCCACCTGTTGTCCATGTCCATGGTTCCTTTATACTAGGTTCTTGTCTAAACGGCTCCCCTTCTTTGCTCCTTCCTCCCCTCTCCCCTCACTCCCCTTCCCCCTGCCCACTGAAGGCCTATTTGCTGTATTCATATATCTGGTTCTGTTTTGCTTATTGTTAGTTTTGTTCATTATTGTCCTGTAATGGGTGAGATCATACAGTATTTGTCCTTCACTGACTGGCTTATTTCACTAAGCATAATACTTACTAGTTCCACCCATATTGTTGCAAAGGCTCATCTTCTTTAGGTTGTGGTTGAAATGTCAATTTGGTTCTTTAAACCTTTCTTGTAGTGTTTTGAATCAGTTTTGCATATGCATCATTCAGGGATTGGAATGAGACATGTACATTTTTATACATAGGATTAGGGGTTTCTCTCTCACTTTCCAGAGTTTAGGTATGTCAATGTAAAATATGTTCATACCTGTAGAGAACTTTTATGAATTTATTTAAGCTGAATTGATGACAATTGCTGGGAAGCAAAAGCTCAATAGATTGAGAAAATGCTCTAGAAAATGACAGTTTTACCACTTATTTTATACATCAGAATCAAAGGGTAATGCATAAGGGAGTTACATGAAATCCTTTGGTGATAGATTAGGGAAACAGGAGAAAGTAAGCAGGAAAATCTCGGGGATTGGATAAAAAGTAAAACAAATAGACACAAACTTCTTTTACATAGGTGGAGTACAAGATAGTTAAGAATAAACATGATAATAATAACAGTGAAAGGATTTGTGGTTCCTGCTCTGGCTGGTTGTTTGTGCCCCAGGGGTTTGTGGAAAAGGGAAGCTATCTGACATTCCCAAGGTATGTTATCATAGAGTCAAAAAGACTATAGACAAGCTCAGTTAATGTAAAGATTGACTTTTTGTAATGGAAGGTTCTAACCTAGGCAATGACTGACTGCCATGACCTGCTGTTAGTTAATAGGTTTTAATTTCAGACTATCCTTTGTGCTTACTTTAGGTCTCTGAGTGTAAGGCTGTCATGCCTTATCAGTTTTCATATGTGGCCCCTTTTCATTTACAGTGATAAAGCTGATTATGGAGAGGGCAGAATGTGTCATGTTATTCCATGCCATAAATTTTACATAATGCCTTCTGTAGGTATAGGCCTATGATTCCCCAGTGCTGCCAGGACTGGCTGGGGTAAGTCTAACTAATTCAAGACTAGAGTGTTAGTGTTACTGAACAAAATAGATTTCTACTGCCGTATTCTCATAGGCCAACTCCAGAGGCAAAGGTTTGGTGAAAAAGGAAATAAAAGCTATACAATTTTGGAAGAATGGCAGTCTTCTGCATCAAAGCCCCTCCCTTCCAGCACACCCAGAGAAAAACAATTCCACCACCCTCTGCCAAACAAATCTAAGGTTGCACCTGGAGTTCCTTACCAATTAAAAAATACCATACTTTGTCCCTGGCTGGTGGCCCAGTGGATTGCCACCAGCCAGTGAAGCCAAAGGTCACTGGTTTGATTCTCAGTCAGGGCACATAACCAGGTTGCAAGCCAGGCCTCCAGCCAGGTCCCCAGTTGGAGACAAGTGAAGGGCAACCATACATGGATGTTTCTCTACCTTTCTTCCTCCCTCTCTGTCCTTCTCTCTAAATATAATGAATAAAATCTTTAAAAAATAAGTTAAATAAATAAATATAAATAACTAAAATGAAAACACATATCAAAAGACCAAATTAAAATGAATAAAATATGAAGTTAAAAAAAAAAAAAAAGACCCTAGCTGGTGTGGCTCAGTGGAATGGCACTGGCTTGCAAATCCAAAGGTCACTGGTTCGATTCCCAGCTGGAGGACATACCAGGTTGCAAGCCACATCTCCAACCAGGTCCCCAGCTGGAGGCAGGTGAAAGGCAACCATATATTGATGCTTCTCTCCCTTTCTTTCTCCCTCCCTGCTCTTTTCTCTGAAAATAATATATTTAAAAATCTTAAAAATAAAAGAGAATACACCTGCCTAAAATAATCCTATTCCTTTTTTCTTTAGCAGTTTTAATCATGCAGAGGTCATAGCTGCCGTGAGAGATACAAACACACTTTTTTTTTTTTTTTTTTTAAGATTTTATTTATTTCCAGAGATGGGGGAACGGGGAGAGGCAGAGAGGGAGAGAAACATCAATGTATGGTTGCATTTCACATGACTACAGCTAAGGAACTAGCTGGAGACCTGATTGGAGACCTGGTTTATAACCTGGTTATGTGCTCTGGCTGGGGAATTCAACCAGAATTCAACCAGAAACTTTTGGGTTCACAAAAGTAGATAGGCCAACACCTATCTACTGAGCCACCATCCAGGGCCCAAACTCTTCCTAAATATTGTTACAAAATTTGATTGCACAGGTTCAAGGTTATGATTGCTGCACATTTATATGAGCCATAATGTTTAAGGCATGAGTTTCATTATAACATGTTTTTTTTTTTTAATGTATATATTTGTTTTTATTACAAGAGTGATCATTGTTGTCAAAATTTTACAAATTCAGACTAAATTGTATTTTTCCACAATCCTAATACCTTAAGAAAGGTTTCATTAATAATGTGATGTATGCCATTATTAACAATTTTTAAGCATTATATAGATTTTTGTTTAAAAAATTTAAAGATTACTTTTAGAGAGAAGGGTAGGGAGAGAGGGAGAGAAACATCAATGTGTGGTCATTATAACATGTTTTGTAAGGGTATGTGATATTCCATAGTAAATCATATCTGAGATACCTCAAACTCCAAAGTCAGATTTGATGCAGTTTTTTTTTTTTTTTTTAACAAACTATGAAGTCAATGTTGTGTGGTTTTTCATTTGCTGTTGAAAATGGCTGTGAGAGTATTTCGATTCAACATCACTAGTCATCAGAGAGATGCAAATTAAAACCACAATAAGATACCACCTCACACCTGTCAGAATGGCAATCATCAGCAAATCAACAAACAACAAGTGTTGGCGAGGATGCGGGGCAAAGGGAACCCTCATACACCGTTGGTGGGAATGTAGGCTAGTACAGCCACTGTGGAAAACAGTATGGGGTTTCCTTAAAAAACTAAAAATGGAACTGCCTTTTGATCCAGCAATTCCACTACTTGGACTATACCCAAAGAATCTTGAAACACCAATTCATAAGAACATATGTACACCTATGTTCATAGCAGCACTATTTACAATAGCCAAGTGCTGGAAATAGCCTAAGTGCCCATCAGTGGATAATTGGATCAAAAAACTTTGGTACATTTATGCAATGGAATTCTATATAGCAGAAAGAAAGAAGGAACTTGTACCCTTTGCAACAACATGAATGAAACTGGAGAGTATTATGCTTAGTGAAATAAGCCAGTCAGTAAAGGACAAATATCATATGATCTCACCCATTACAGGACAATAATGAACAAAACTAACAACAAGCAAAACAGAACCAAATATATGAGTACAATGAATAGGCCTTCAGTGGTCAAGGGGAAAGGGGTTGGGGGGAGGGGGGAGCCAGAGGCAAGAAAAGGGAGCAGCTTAGACCAGGACCTAGTATAAAGGAAACATGGACATGAACAACAGGTGGGATTAACTTTGTGGGGAATGGGTGGGTGGGGAGGGGGACAGAGGGGAGCAAAAAGGGGATGGATGTAATACAACAACAATAAAATTTTAAAAAATAATAATAATGCAAGAGATGTTATAGAACTTCAATGAATGCTACTCAAGTCTAATGATGACAATAATATAGTCAAATGTGAAACTGAAAGTGATTTGAATATGTAGATAATGTGGAAGTTCATTCCGAAGATCTGACGCCAAGCAAGATACTTCTAGTAAAGAAAGTGTAGATGAATTAGACATGAATGAAGAGTAGTTTATTTGGAAAGGATAAAAATCAAAATGGAGGAAAACCCCATAAGAAGACAAATTAGAAAACAGCTGTAGAGTATTTTGTGTCAAATTCCATTAGTTCAGCATAAATAAATGCCAAAACAACTTGAAACTTGGAACTTTTTAAAAATCACAAATGGTATTTTAGATCTAATATTATTATATACAAATAAATACACCATACATCAATTCTATATTGAGCCAGTTTTCATGAGAAAGAAATGCTAAACAGACAAAACCAAACAGAAAGCATTTTAGGCCTGTTATATCTACCTGGTTTACATCATAGCAATCAGCTAAATTTTCATGTTTTATAGCCTATAGATGGTAGTGAGATTGAACTTTTTAGACTTATGATATATCTACAGTGATTTAGATTTATTCTTGCTTGTATCAGGTTCGATGACAAACTTACCCACTTAGAATGCCTAAAACTGGACATATTAGCAGCTACGAGAGACATTTTCTCAGCATTTGCTGAAAATTGTAAATTATGTTACTCTATGGGACAGAATGTAATAATAAATGAAATATTACTGGGATTTAGAGGCAAATATAGGTTTAGACAATACATTCCATTCAAGCCCAGTAAATATGATATACATATTTTTGCTATGGTTGAATCAAAAGTAGTTAACCCAGGAAATCTTGAAATATATGTCAGTAAGCAGCCTTATGGACCTTACTTGATTAGTAATAAACCAGAAGGTATAATCAACAGATTTTCAGAACCCATTTGCTCATCAGGATGTAATATTACAGCAGAGAGTGGTTCACTGATATAAATCTTATCACTGACTTGAAAAAGAAGCAACTTTCATATATAACTATTGTTAATAAAAATAAGCCCCAACTACCTGCTAAATTTATCTTCTTAAAATAGGCCTGAAAAGTCCAACTTATTTGCTTTTGGGGCAGATTGTATACTTGTATCTCATATACCCCAAAAGGAAAAGAGGTAATTTTAGTTTTAAGTATGCATTTGGATGATATCCATAAATTTAGATTTGCAAAAGCCTGACATAATAGAATATTACAACCAAATGAAGTCTGGATTTAACATTGTGGACCAAATGATAGGTACATATAATGTGGCCAGAGATACCAGAAGATGGTTTATGGTTATATTTTACACAATTTTGAATATTTCATAAACAAATGCTTAGACTATTCATATGCTGAACAACATGTGGAAATTAGACACAGAATATTTATTAGAAATCTTGTGATGCATTTAGTGTCAGAACAAATAAAAAGGCATTCAGAAGTGTCTACTACAGGAGTGGGTAGGCTTTTTTTTTTTTTAAAGACTTTATTTCATTATTTTTAGAAAGAGGGGAAGGGAGAGAGGCAGAGAGGGAGAGAGACATCAATGTATGGTTGCCTTTCACCTGCCTCCAGCCATAGACCTGATTGGAGACCTGGTTTGCAACCTTGTCATGTGCCCTGGCTGGGGAATCGAACCTGCGACCTTTGGGTTCGCAGGCCGGCGCCTTAACCACTGTGCTACCAGCCAGGGCCTGGGTAGGCTTTTACACCTCCAACTTCATCAATTTCAAACACAAATTGAAGGAAATTTTAATATTGACAAAGATATGGCTCCCACAACAAAGAAAAATAAAAATGTGTTAAGTGCTATGCATCCAAAACAAGTCAGTTGGTATCAAAATATTTTTGCAAGTGTTGTGAAAAGCATTTATGCCTTGGGCACAGCAGTATTGTTTGTGATGACTCTTGCAAATGATTAGCAAAGACAGCTATTGAAGCAAATTAAAACCACAATAAGATATCACCTCACACCTGTCAGAATGGCAATTATCAACAAATCAACAAACAAGTGTTGGGGAGGATGTGGGAAAAAGGGAGCCCTGGTACACTGTTGGTAAGAATGCAGGCTATTGCAGCCACTATGGAAAACAGTATGAAATTTCCTTTAAAAACTAAAAATGGAACTGCCTTTTGATCCAGCAATTCCACTAGTAGGACTATACCTGAAGAATCCTGAAACACCAATTCATAAGAACCTATGTACCCCTATGTTCATAGCAGCATTATTTACAATAGCCAAATGCTGGAAATAGCCTAGGTGCCCATTAATGGATGATTCGATCAAAAACCTTTGGTACATTTACACAATGGAATACTACACAGCAGAAAGAAAGAAGGAACTCCTAACCTTTGCAACAACATGGATGGTACTAGAAAGTATTATGCTTATTGAAATAAGCCAATCAGTAAAAGTCAAATACCATATGATCTCACCCATTACAGGACAATAATGAGCAAAACTAACAACAAGCAAAACAGAACCAGATATATGTATACAGTGAATAG
>PVIW01015229.1:0-20535 GCA_004026585.1 Noctilio leporinus | reverse complement strand
AATGGAATTCTATATAGCAGAAAGAAAGAAGGAACTTGTCCCCTTTGCAACAACATGGATGGAACTGGAGAGTATTATGCTTAGTGAAATAAGCCAGTCAGTGAAGGACAAATATCATATGATCTCACCCATTACGGGACAATAATGAGCAAAACTAACAACAAGCAAAACAGAACCAAGTATATGAATACAAGGAATAAGCAAGCCTTCAGTGGTCAGGGGGAACGGGGTTGGTGGGAGGGGGGAGGCAGAGGCAAAGAAGGGGAGCAGCTTAGACAAGAACCTAGTATAAAGGAACCATGGACATGGACAACAAGTGGGATTGATTTTGAGGGGAATGGGTGGGTGGGGAGGGGGACAGAGGGGAGCAAAAAGGGGATAGATGTAATACAACAACAATAAAATTAAAAAAAAATAGTTTAAAAAAAAAAGAATATCATGCTATCCCTGGGTGGTGGCACAATGGATAAGGAGCCAGCCTGCGAACCCAAAGGTCACTGATTCGATTCCTAGCCAGGGCACATGACCAGGTTGCAAGCCAGGTCTCCAGCCAGGTCTGGAGCTGGAGGCAGGTGAAAGGCAACCATACATTGATGTTTCTCTCATTTCTCTCCCTCTCTGCCTCTCTCCCTTCCCCTCTCTCTGAAAATAATAATTATAATCTTAAAAATACATATATATATCATGCTAAGTGAAATAAATCAGTCAGCTAAAAATCACAATTTTGCTCATATGTGGAATATGAAACCAAAAGCAACAAATAAATAAGAAAAACTAACAAAAATTATAGTCACAGACATCAGTATGGTGGTTACGGAAAAGAAGTGGGGTAGAGGGTGTAAAGGGTAAAGGGGTTAAATATATTATCATTGTTTGTTTTGGATTTTTTAAAAGATTTTATTTATTTGCTTTTAGAGAAAGGGAAAGGGAGGGAGAAAGAGTGAAACATTGATTTTGCAATTGGTTGCCTCTTGCACACCCTCAACTGGGGACCTGGCTTGTGCCCTGACTGGGCATTGAGCCAGTGACCCTTTGGTTCACCGGGTGGCCCTCATTCCACTGAGCCACACCAGCCAGGGCCAAATATATGCTGGATGGAAGATGATTTGACTGAGTGGTGGGCACACAATGCAATTTACAGATCATGGATCTTAGAAATGTACACTTGAAACCTATATTAATTTTGTCAATCAATGTCACCCCCAGTAAATTTTAAAAATTAATAAATCGCAAAGAGTGTGTTTTCTCCTCCAGTTGCCAGGAGGTATCCAATCTGCACCAGGCCAGCGAGTGAAAAGGAAGTCTGGTGACTTTTCCTTCTGCTGAGACATCTGGGTCAATTCTCTTGGTTACAAAGCCCCCATCTTAGGAGGGCTAAGAGTGCAGCCAACCATGGTCAGGTTTGGGGAGAGTGACTGTGTGTACTAAGCTTTCCAAACTTGTTGAGGATACCACCATGCTCCAAATAAGAACCAGGAAGAAATAGAAACATAGGAAAACCAACAGCAAGGCACAGTCGCAATGACATGCAGCAAATGAGTTGTGCAAACATTTCTTGACCACTAGGAATAAGGTTTTGTGTAATCAGGGAGAAATTCACAGCTAAAATAGGGCTTTCCTGGTGGCTGGAGGGTGGGGTTTGAGTTGTTGATAATATTTATGAAGCAAACACTCAGAAATGGTCCTGTGCTGTTATTTTTCTGAAACATGCTTCCCTTTATCAACCCACACTTCTTTTTATCCTGAACTGAAATCCTCTCTGGTAATTCTAGACATGAGCCAGCTAGCTGCTCTTTTCTGATACTGAAAGTGCCACACTCCAGTGGAAGCACACAGTGGAGGGTGCATTGTTTTTAAACAGTTGCTACTGGAGTGCTACTCACCCCCACTCCCATTCAACTGGGACTGTCAAGATGAAATTTTGACATATACTGCAGCTTCCAGCCTATTGTCCTGAGCACCTGCCAAGAGCAGAACATGGGACCCGAAGGCAGCAGAGGGTGGGCAAGGGTGACCAGAGAGCATTGGGACCTTTCCTGGCCCCTTGCCACTCCATGCCAACAACAGCCATAGATTATGCCAGAAGTTATTGGCTTTTAAAGACTCTAAAAAATCTATTCTCAGAGCAATGCAGGGTTTACCTAGCCCTTTAGTTAGTGGTAATCCTAACTTACGTGATTATTCCATCCTTTAGGCAGCAAATCAAACTTGCTTTCTATCCTCCAGCTATTTAGCAGCGAAGTCTGCCACAAATAACGTAAATGATATTTTATTACTTCTAGTTTCCTACCATTTCTTGCTCTCAAACACATAGTAAAATATGCACCCATTTTCTGCTTTATTGTTATGATTATTGGTATCATCATAGCGCAAATTGAACACACAGGGAAAAAGTTGTAATAATAGGAACTTTTCTGTTAATGTATGGGCACTACTAATTTGCTAATGTTAAAAACAAAATTTTTTAGACAAGTCAAATCTGATTCCATGGAACAGAGATGCTTATACTACTAAGGCATTAACATGGATGTGACAGTGCAAAGAGCAAGTGGAGTGAAGGGCAATTGAGTGGGGAATATTCAAGAAAGAAGGAGATTCCATCTCATCCAGGCTGCTAAGGGTTAATCAAACATGAGTTCTAAGCTGACCATGAGTTTGTGACTTCATGTATTAATTTCAAGTATTATTGAAATTAATACTTGAATTTAATATTGAAATTAATATTGAATGTAAACTAATTGAAAAACATTTTTAAAAAGAAAATCCCTCCAGCTCTCTGGGCCTTCACTATAAACTAAGTGGGTTTTCCCAGTATCATCTTAAGGCTCTGACACTTCACTTGATCATGAATTAAGTATCTTTGACATGCCAGGCACAAGAGGCAAAGCAGCAAACAAAATATGCCAAAAGTTGTTTACATTTTTTAAAATTCCTGCCCTTGTTCCATAGGTGGGAATTTCATCAAATTAAATTAAATTTGTTCATAAGTAAAACAGTAGTGGCGTTAAGTGCAGTAAAAATGCCCTGAGTGAAAGGGAGAGGAGAGCAAGGAGAGTGGGATTTTCAAAGGGGTGGTCAGGGAAGCCCTTGTGGATGGTACAGGGATACATTTCAGAAAGAAATGACCCCAAAACCAGCCAGAAGAGGATGGAGTAGAAAGAAGGGTCAGGTTTCTGAGATGGCAGCTAGGCCAGCAGCAGCTGCCCTGGTACTCAAGCCTGTAACAAAGTCTGCTTGCCTTCATTTCCTTGCCTGCTAATCAAATTGAATTAGCCTTTTTAGAATCCTGCAGCCTCTCCTGACCTTCTTGCTGCCCCCAGCAAATCGGGAATGCTCCCAAGATGAAGGAACCAAGTGTTCCACTGTAAATCTAACCCTGAGGCCTGGAGGGCTGCTCCACAAAGCAGTGCACTCCACCCAGGGAACAGTCTGAAGAGGCTGCATACCTGCCTCCAGCCATGTCTTCCTTAGTCTTTTCAGGTGCACAGCACCAACCACCCCTTGTCTAACCTGCTCTACTGTCCCAGTGAGAGGAATGAGACAGGGCTCCCGCACCAGGACAGGGTCACACCGCATGCAGTCTGCACTCCACACTCCAATGCCTACACATGGGATGAAGGCAAGGTGTGCACTGCAGCTTGTGCAAGCTGGGTCTCTGCCAGGCACTGGAACTGGCTGGCTAGGGCTGAGTGCCAGCTGATCCTTGGGGATCATGTCAGCAGTAGCTGGTGGACATGCAGGGACCAGTAGGCAGTGTCCTGGGCAGCAGGAAACTGAGTGCAGATCGACTGAGCATGAAAGGATGAGGGTCAGGGCTGGGATGAAAGAGGTCTGGGTGGGAGAGGGGGCCAGGCAGCTTTGCATCTTCCCATGTATGTCCACATACATCCACAGTGGAGGATGCTTCTACATGGCCTTGTAGAGAAGGGAAGCAGAGAGACAAACCCAGGACAAAGACACTCAGAGCTGACTGCCCACCTGGAACTGCCCAGTGGGAGCCTGGCCCATCTTCATTGAGGGTCCAGCCCAGGTTCCCACCTTCCCTGCCTGGCCTGGCACAGCAGTGCCTGGTGGACCTAGACACATGGGATGGGAGCTAGGAGAGGTTCCCTCTCCTCTATGCTTGGATGAGCCCCTCCAAAGGTGTACTGGGGCCAGGGCCCAGAAGCTAACTAGTACTCAACTTTGCGTCTGGGCTCCTGGTCCAGCTTGACCTCTAACATGCCATATCTCTCAGATTCTAAGTCTTGCTGTTATGCATCAACTTGGCCAGGCCATGGTGCTCAGATACTTGGTCAAACTGCAATCTATGTTGCTAGTGTGTGTGTTTCAGACATAACTAACATTTAACTCAGTAGACATTAAGTAATACTGGTGGGTTGCCTCACCTAATCGTTGAAATCTTTCAGAATGAAGACTGAGGTCCCCAGAGAAAGAGGTAATTCTGCTTCCAGATGGCCTGAGAATATATCCCATTGTGTACAAATAGTCTATTGAGTCTATGTATATCTTAGGTAGACCTTGACTACACACTCTTGGTCACTGTTTTCTGGTCAGGTCCATGTCATTCCACCAGATCAGGGTTTTAAGTCCCTATAGGTTTGGAAATTAGAAACCAGTTGATAGCCAATATATACAGTATGTTCAAACACTTGAGAATTAAAATATCAAAGTCCTGATGCTGCAGCCACTGAGGAGACCTGGACAATGTCCCTCCTCTACCCACGTGGTCTCAAGTTACCTACACTACACAGACCCTCTGGGGTTAGGGTGAGTCTCCTGGCGGCACTTGCTTCTGTGTGTTTTCACTGCTCTAAGTTTAAACTCCATAGAGCTTGGAGAACCTTGGCACGTTGACCAGCATGTAACAATTACTCAAATAAATGTAAAGGTCTCTTGTCCTTGTATCACAGTGTCAGCCTGTGTCTCTCTATTGCCATTGAATTTCTGCCAGGTGCACCACCTCAGGTTTTTGCGCCTAGATGAACTTCAAGTTCAGGAGCTTGACCTGGGGATCCTACAGCAGACTATGCTTTCCTACAATAGCATTTCCTCTGGCACCTCCCTTTCCTTCTTTCTTCCTTCCTTCCTCTTTTTCCTTCTTTCTTCCTTTTTCTTTCCTTCCTTCCTTCCTTCCTTCCTTCCTTCCTTCCTTCCTCCCTCCCTCCCTCCCTCCCTCCCTCCTTTCCTTCTTCCTTCCTTTCTTCCCTGCAGGGAAACAATGAGAAATACACATATTAGTCTCTGTCTCAGTTCCTAACACAGAGTTCTTAAATCCCTTGCAACTTCTGGGGTGTTTGAAGCATCTGGCATCAAGCTCCTATACCCCTTGGAATTTCCTGAGACATAGGGAACATCTTTTGTTCTAACAAAGGGTGCTGGGTGGGCTCTTAGACGGGGCTTGTCCCCAGAAAGACCAGCCATGATTGGCAAGCCTGGAACTTTCAGCCCTGCCCCCCAACCTCTGAAAGAGGAGAGAGCTGGAAAAGCAGTTAATGACTGATCATGTTTACATGAGGAAATCTCCAAAAAATCCTAATAGTAGTAAGTTGAGAGGATTCTGGGCAGGTGAATGCATCTATTGTACATGCTAGGAGGGTGACACACCCCAACTCCATAGGAACAGAAGCTCCTATACTTGGGATTCTGCCAAATTCGCTCTAGTACCTCTTCCTCTGGCTTTCACCCGCATCCTGTATCATATCCTCTATCACATGATAAACCCATAAATGTGTTTCCAAAGCAAACAACGGAACCTGAGGTGGTCATGGGGAAAATGTATTGCAGCTAGGGGGGTCAAAAGTTGTGAGCAACCTGGGGTCCTACTACTTGCAATTGGCATCTGAAGTAACAGTGGTCTCATGGAACTGAGCCCTTAACCTGTAGGGTCTGTGCCAACTCCCATTAGTGTCAGAATGAATTCAACTGTAAGACACCCTGCTGGTGGCACAGAGATCTCTTAGTGACATTTTGTATCAAAAGGGTGGAGTGTGGCAGTTGTGTGAAAGTGAAGGGGAGCCTCTGACATTCAGTAGGATCAGTCTGCAGCTCTGTCAGGGTGCCCAGGGAAAGACTCACCACTGTCTGAGCACTGCCTGTGTTCCAGGCACCTTTTCACCCTCAGTCCAACTGGGGATGATGAACAGCACTTTAGTGAAACCCCCTTAAGTACTGGATCAATCAGGAGATGTATACAAATATATATCCTAGATTGAATATTGATGCCCACCCCCAAAATTCTCATTAAATCCTAACCCTCAAAAGGATAAGGGCCTTTGGAAGATAATTAGGTCATGAAGTCAGGCCCTCATGAATGGGATTAGTACCTTATAAAAAAGGACCCCAAACAGGTTCGATTTCCCAGCCAGGGCACATAACAAGGTTGCAAACCAGGTCTCCAGTCAGGTCTGTGGCTGGAGGCAGGTGAAAAGCAACCATACACTGATGTCTCTCTCCCTCTCTGCCTATCTCTCTTCCCCTCTTTCTAAAAATAATTAAATAAAGTATTTAAAAAAAAAAAAGGATCCCAAAAAGCTCCCTGCCCTTTCCCCCAGTGAGAACACAGACAGAATGTCCTAGAAAGGAGCTCTCCCCACAACCCAACCATGTCGGAGCCTTGATATTGAACTTCAGCCTCCAGAACTGTGGGAAATAAATGTCTGGTATTTATAAGCCACCAAGCCTGTGGACTAAGCATATACATACGTGTTCATATAGTTAATGTTTCTCAATTGACATGTATGCATGTATCCTGATTTATATATAGTATTTTATATAATTTACATTTTACATATAAATTTCCTATGTATATATAATCGGTATATACAAAAATTCTCTCCACATAATATATACTAATTCAATATACAGTCTATTTTTGATGTATATATACTTTCGCATATATGAAAATTATCTCATATATGTAATTTCTTTCTACATCCCAGAAGCTCACACATTTTCCAGCCTAACCTTCCTCTGCCCTCACTTTGCCCCACTCACTCCAATGGGGCCCCTGACTCCTCATGGGTCTCACCTCTGGGGTCACTGGTACCAGGCTTCCTTCAGGCCACAGCCAGGCCTACTTCCTTTGGTTCCTCAGCTGCATGGTCTACCA
Organism: Noctilio leporinus; assembly: GCA_004026585.1. Lineage (NCBI taxonomy): Eukaryota > Metazoa > Chordata > Mammalia > Chiroptera > Noctilionidae > Noctilio > Noctilio leporinus. The sequence continues at coordinate 13,424 of PVIW01015229.1, read as the reverse complement.
CACAGAGTGGGAAAAGGTGACAACTAAGTGTTGGGGAAGAAAGGTTTTCCTCAACCCTGCCAGGGTCCCTAACAAAGTCTGAAAGTTAAACTGACAGATTAACAGTAGAAAAGCCTACCAACTTATTTAAGTTTCACAGGACTTGAGGCTTTCATAAGATGCAGCCCCAAAGAAACAGTAGTAGGTGGCGGGGGAGGGGCGGGTTGTGCCAGGTCAAGAAGCAAGGGGGATAGTCATGAACAAGGAATGTTACCAAGGCCTGTTAGGATTCTTCTTGGCATCCATTTTGTGTTCACAGTTAAAGGTGCACCTTTTCACTGGGTATAGGAAAGAAGCCTCTCATTTGAAGGTTTAGGGTGTTTCCAGGGAGAAGGACGAGATGAGGGTGGGGCAGTGACCTTCCTGCTTCTGGTGTTTCCTCAACTCCTTCAGCTTAGGATATTCAATATGCCCACCTGCTGGATTTGGGGCAGAGTGTCCTGAATCTTATCAGGAGTTAACAAAGCTTTATATTCTAGATAGGGTATTAAAAGAAGCATTAGTGGAAAAGGCCTATGTGAACCAGTAGGACAGAGCTCAGCAGAATCCAACACTGAGCCTCGCTTTTGCCCAGGGGCAACTTCTGCCCACAGTTCATTCCCAGATAGACCCAGATAGGCCACAGAGGGCAGAAACTTCAGCACCCCCAAGGAATTCTATTCCACGCATCTGCTATGACATGACCATCCATGTCCCCTACTCCACACAGCATTGCAGAGGGTTAAGGCACACAACTGGCCACCCTGGCCCAGTGTCTGCTGTACACCAACAGTGATGCTACACTGTTAAGAGGCAGGACCACTGCCAGCTCTTACACCAACTTTGTCTCATGTACTGACTTCAGCTGCACAAGATAAGGACAGGGACAAGGCAAAGGAGACATATTCAGCAGCTAACTCCTGGCTTTGTGGTTGATTAGTCTTTGGTGTCACAGCAGCATGGCCTGGGTGTTGGGCAGGACTCCCAGAGCTTGTTGAGCTCTTCCAGTTGCAGACTGCTAGACACAGGTGGCTCACCAATGGCCAGCTTGGTTGCAGTGGCCTGACTCAGACCCGGCACAGGAAAGCCAACCTTTATATCCCTAGAGCAAGAACATGCTGCTCCCACCAATGGGATAAAGGTTCCCTGGATCCTAGGAGCTCCATGGGCTGTTCTGCAGCAACAAACCCTGCAGCTTCTCCAGATAAGACTTAAGACAGTTATTTTATTTGTATACATCCCCAACACACAGTGCAGCACTACTCTGGTACTCAAGGAATGAGATCATTTGAGATGACTATTCCCAGAGCCTAAGGGCTGAACGTGGGCCTCTGCCAGCAGAAGGTTGAGGAATGGGCCTTTCTGTTTTGCCGCAGTTAGGCCCCCGTTTGCACCCTGGTTTCCTCAGATACTGAGGGCTCAGTGTGTAAGCAGCATAAGCAGTGCTCCCCGAGTGAGGCTGTAGTTAGGAAGGGGCCTCCAGGGGCCTCAGCAAAAACAAAACAAACAAACAAAAAAAACTCAAGACCCAATGGCCTTGCCCACAAATATTACTTTACTATTGGGCATCAGCCAGGCAGTCTCCAGGCCCCCAGGGTCTTGGGAGACAAAGGAATGATGCCCTCTGAGGGCTCAAGAGCTTAGCCATAAGGATAAAGTCCTTAAAAGGGAAGAGAGGTGGCATTATGAAGGCAACCAGGAGTGGTGGTCCATGAAGAGGGGAAAATACCATTTTTTTGGTCACAACAAATTTGGTGGCTGATCCAAGGTATGGGACTGAAAAGTTTCACTAGTGGACAGTCTTGTTCTGACAAATAGGAGACAGGAGGAGTCTTTATATCTAAGACCAACGTATTCCATTTTATGATGAGTTTACTTAAATCTAATTTATGCAAAACTGCCTGTGAAAAACAAAACTAGAGGTTGATACTATGTCCTGTGAAAGTTTAATTCTGACTTGTTACTTGAACATGTGTTATACTGATGACAATGTTCTTAGATATCTTTATTAATAAGTGGTTTTATAAACATGTGCAAGGCTTATCAAATACAAGTGGCTCACTACCACATCCCTCTTCAGGAACAGAGGTCTAATAAACCTCAGGGCCTAAAAGATTATCTCATAAAGGAAAAGGAATATGAGATCTGTGTACCATTTAAGTAATGTCTCTAAATTAAGATTTCTGCTAGGAAATGAAGCATCCCACCTTTGAGCTACCTAATTGGGGATAGATGGTGCTCAGGCCCTCAAGGAGCTGCTTTACCACTCCCCTCCACTATGGGGGATACCAGGGAACCCTCCCTGTCTGAGTCATGTCTTCAGTTACTTAGTTTGTCTGAGGTCACTGACCCCTTCCCTGGTCCAACCCCTCACCTGAGAAACACTAGTGGCATGACCACCAGCAAAAACAGCTGAGTGGGTGGGCACAGGGAATGCCCAGGGCAAAGAACCTCCAGGTGGCTGTCACTGGGGCTCCCATAAGGCCAGAGAAGAAAAAGAAAAGGACAGTGGGTGGAGTGGAGGGCAACTCAGCCTACTGAGGAATCTCAAAGTGGGAATCTCGAAAGTTCACCCTCAATGTTACTGTAGATAGACAGGGAGCAGCAGGTTAGTCACCCCTATTGGACAAGATGGCACAGGGAAAGATTCTTACAATGAGCATGCTAAAAGCTAGAGAGATGAAATGGACAGTGCTCTAGGACATCAAAAGCTAGGAAGACGAATGGATAGGGCCTAATTTTGATGAGGTAATTGGTAATTGAATAGGAAAAAAGCACTTGCTTCACTATGAAAACCTATGAAAACCACAGGCTTCGGAAGGATGGGGATGGTCTTTGAGACAAGTCCACCATTTTCCCAGGTCACAGCACTTGAAGAAAACCTCTCCTTTTGCACCAGCACCTATCTCAGGAGTTTGGCTATGGTCCCAGCAGGCAGCCAAACCTGTGTTTCCAGTTACAGTTTGGGCTACTCTGCAGGAACCTCATAGATCAGGGCAAATCCTGATGGGCCCTGGGGATCCTAGCTGCCAGTGGCAGATGAACCCCAGAAGGACTTAGAGGACTTCCCACAGTTGTTGAAAACTTTCCTTCAGGAATTTCCCTGCACTCTTTCTCAAGGCATCAGTCTCCTAAAATGCTTGGCTGGTGAAGGAAATGGGTTTCTGAAAAGTAGATGGATTCCAAGACTGAGTAAGTCAAATCAGTATGCACACCGGGAATCCTAACCTCTGCCTGCTCTGTGCTGCTTGGGCTCTGTGCCACCTGGGTCACGTTAGGACCATTTGTAGTACTGATTGATAGGCTGACAAACTATCCCTGCTGTTTGGGCTCTGTGCCATTTGGGCTTCATGCCATTTGGGTCAGAACCACTTGTGTATCAGTTGGCAGGAGATAAGACTCCAGAACATGCTTGTGAGTACTCATTTGGACTAATGAAATTACAGACCCAAGCTTTGCTCCTATATTCCCATTTTGTCTGGGGTCTTTCTATGGTTATGGTTTGGGGATTGTACTTTCATGCCCTCAACTCCTAAAGGGAGCCCACTGGGTCAAATTTCAGCAGACTGAAACATGTACAGCTATGATCCAATGACTAGGAAGGAATTGGTTTTCTATTATAACACTGTTTGACCCATATATACCTTAGACTACAAAGGAAAAAATGGTTCCTTAAATTACTACACCATCATACAATTGGAATTATCTTGCCAGCAGTCAGAGAAATGGTACAAAATCCCTTATGTCCAGGTATTTATATCTTTACACAGTAAGGACTCAACAAAGAGAGAACAATCTCATGATGCAGACAAGGGAATTGGTCTCAAAACCCCTCCCTGATAGTAAGACACAGAAGGAAAAGGAAAATGAAAAAATAGGTCTCTCTAATGTCCTTAACACAGAGGATACAGGGTTAGCATCAAGATTACCACACCTAACCAACCCTGCTGCTAGATACCCCTGAAATAGGACCCAGAAGGGCAACAGTCCCACCCCTGTATGAGGAAGGAATGGTCTTCCCCTGAAAGACCCAGCAGGGCACCCAATTTGGCTAGAGACCATCTCTCTCCAGAAAGAATAATTCCCTTGGAGACAATAGCCTATAAGCAAAATAAACCAGGAAGGCCAGCTTGCTGGCTAGTATGAATATATACTTCATTTTCCACTTCAGATTTATTCAATTAGAAGAATTCTGACACCTCACATAGGAGGATCCTCAGAAAATGGCAGATCTTATCACCTCTACTTTTGCCACTCATCATCCAAACTGAGCAGATATACAGGCTCTCCTTAACATCCTGCTAATGGAAGATGAAAGGCAACTAGTTATGAATGAGGCTAATGAAGAGGCTCATGGCCTCCATCAGGAGTATCCCAAAGGGGCCCCTGACCCAGCTGAGGCAATTCCCTTGATAGCCCAACTGGGACTTGAATAGCAGTGACCTAGCCTCCCTAGAACATTGCAAAATGTGCATATTAGAAGGTGTTAAAAGGATGCCTTAATATAATAAAGGCCATTTAACAGAAACCAAACAAAGACGCTTCTGAATTTTTAGAAAGAATCTATCAGGCCTATCAAAAGTACACTGATGCTGACCCATAGGCATCAGAAAATGTCTGGATGATAAACATGACTATGCCCTGCATATCAAAAGGAAGCTCTCATGTTTAGATTGGGCATTAGGAATGAATCCCTCCCAGTTGGTGGACATAGCCTTTAAAGTTTACCATGACCAGAAAACAAGAATCTAAAGCAGGCCACTGTTTTCTTAGTATTGGTGTGGGAAAACCAGAAGTAGGACCAAAAGAAAAAGGGAAAGACCCACTAGGCGCCAGTGAATGTGCCTACTGCAAAGAGGAAGGACATTGAAGAAAGGACTGTCTGGAACTCATAAAGAAAAATTAAAAAAACAGAAACCCTCCTTGAGAAGTGTCAGAAAGAAATGATAACTCTAATGACATTTGAGGAAGCCCAGGGGCTCCTCTAGACACTTTGTGACTTATTATTATTTCCTTGCAGGAGTCTTGAGTACAATTGACAGTAGAGAATAAGCTAATTGATTTCCTCATACATACAGGAGCTACATACAAAACTAACCAAGAAAAGCTCAGCTTCAGTAATGGTTACTGAAGTGACCACACAATTACAAAGACAGACATTCCTTCAACCTCCAGAATGCCAGCTTGGTGATCAAAAACTTATGCATGGTTTTCTCTACATTCCAGGCCGCCCTATTCCATTGTCGGGCCAAGATTTACCTTGCAAACTGCAAGCACAAACACCACCTCCCAAAGGTCTCCCTTTGGAAGCCCATCTGCAACACTGCCCCTTGAAATATGTAGTCTACCAGTTTCACTTGTTCAGCAGTGCCATCCTCCAGATGCCCTAAATCAGATGACATCTAGCAGCACTGGATTCCCCTGGTTGAACAGGTCTGATCCACTATCTCCCTGGGCTCCTGGCTCCTCTTCTCACCTTCCTATCTATACCGTGGCCTGTGTTCTTTCACTCCTGCTGCTTTGGGCTTTTCCTGAATTGCAGGAGTTCCCCATGTAGTCACTACAAATTATCTTCAGGGCAACATAACCAGGTTATCACTCTATCCATCTGCTACTCTAGCCATGGTAACCTAGAAAAGGCATTTTGTATAATGCCAATCACCTCACCTGTGGAAACCATTCCCAACACCAGCCTTTCCACTGGTGGAAATAAAGCAATGGCAACGTTCTCATACGACTGCTGTGGGCATATCTTGTGCTCTGTGACCCTTCTTCCCCAGGCAGAGTAGAGCTCTAGGAGAAAGCCTACAATGACCAAAGGGTCACCATCAGTCCAGGGTTTGCACAACAGCCTGCCCCACTAACTTGCAGGTAGCACCCCTGCCTCTAGGACAGTTTGGCGTTAACCTGTCCCTTCTCCCCATCACAAACCATCAACCATGAGCAGAGGTCTGGGAACATTTATAGTGAATTCTTGAGTCCCAAGGGGGTTCTGGGAAACCCTGGAGCTTGCATATGGTGTGTGAAGCAAGACTGGTCTTGCGTATTGCTTATCCCTAACCTTCCATTGGCCTGACATCCATACATATTTAATTTCACCATCAGGGTGTTTGCTCAAATGGCTGCACCAGTCTGCACCTAACATGGGATCCTGACTCACTTGCCATCATCAGGGTTTTTGATTTCTGCCTAGAGCAGCTCACTAGTATCTCTGAACACAGGTCTCAAAAGATGTCAGCATCTCCCCAATAACATGATGCATTAACACTCCCACTACATGTGCAATGATCCTCAGCATGTCTCCACTCCCCTTGCACCATAAAGTTAAAAAATAGACCACAGTTCCTAACTACAACTTTCCCACAAGCTCTGAGGATGACAAGTACAAAACAAAAAATGGCTGTCACAGAATTCTCCTGCCCATGCTCAGAGGAGCTGCGAAGGGGGAGCGAGGCCTCACTGGAGCCCAAGCCAGGCTCTCTACTGGACAAAAGCCAGGTGTCTCCCTCATGGGTTCCCCATAGTCTGGAAGAGGCCAGAGGGCACTCCTAGTACAGACCCCTGATCTTAGGGGTCAGGATTATTTGTGAGGGTTATTTAGCCACAGTCATTTGGTTTGCTGAGATGATGACCCTGTACCTTTCTGATATACAACCAGGCAGTTTAACCCCTTTCTATCATCCTTACATACACAGCCTGTAAGAGCAGCAAAGGGTCTACCACTCCCAGAAAGAAAGTGAGCCCTAGCAGGTATGGCTCAGTTGGTTGGAGCATCATGCCATAGACCAAAAGACTGTGGGTTCGATTTCTGGTTGGGGTGCTTACAAAAAAGCAACAGCTCAATATTTCTCTCTCATCATTTTTCTCTCTCGCCCTCCCTCTCTAAAGAAATGAAAAAACACCCTTGATTATTAAAACTTTTTTTTAAAGAAAGCGAGGTCCCTGGCTGGTGGTACAGTGCGTAAGGCACCAGCCTGCGAACCCAAAGGTCACTGGTTCGATTCCCAGCCAGGGCAACATAATCAGGTTGCAAGCCAGGTCTCCAGCCAGGTCCATGGCTGGAGGCAGGTGAAAGGCAACCATGCATTGATGTCTCTCTCCTTCTGCCTCTTTCCCTTACCCTCTGTCTACAAATAATAAAATCTTTAAAAAAAAAGAAAGAAAGAGAAAAAAATGAGTCTGTGCCAATAGATTTCATGTCTCTCCCCAAGCTCCTCAGTCTCCAAGTGAGGGAAGAAAAGTGAGCAGGCCTCCTAGTGGACATCTGGGACTCACTCTGTATAGGCTAGGGTCAGCTCCCCAATATCACTTAGCAGAGGTGGGAAGTAGGGGCTCCCCCCTCCCAATCATGGGGCACTGGAGGAGACAGAAGAAGGAGGGATATGAGCACACCTTGATCTGGGCTCCAGGAGTACCAGCCCCAAACTTACAAAAACCTGAGCCAGTGGCTCCCAAGTCTGAGCTTTGTCCAAAAATGACCAACTGATCATAAAACCACTAGTTCAGGACTCATAGCCCTAGCCATCCTACATGTCTGTCTGTGCCAATGCACTGGGATCCCTTACCCAGTCACTGTGTGGTATTTCTGTCCCTTGACCTCATCAACGCAATGACACTGTCAATAAGTCACAAATTTTGCCAAATTTGTCTATGGGAGGAACTACTCAGCAAGGGAAGCTAGGGTCACAACCAGACTGACAGCATATCCACACCCTGCTCCTAAGGGACAATGATGGAGAAGCAAGCATGGGCAGCAGACACACTAAAAGATGTAAAGAACAGTGCTGCAAGGTGAAGTGCATGGGAGGCTGACCTCCCAGACCACAAGAACCTGGGGGCCATTCCTGCACACAGAACTCAAGATACAAGTAGTTTGTAGGAAACACACATCGTCCAAGCCATAAGGAGTGACAGACAGGTTGCCCTACTTGCCCACCTTCCCCATCTGGGCACCCTAAGCCTTCCTTTCCTTGAATGATTACTGAAAATTTAATATTAATTCCTGTGCCCAAAGCTTGGGTGGAGGTCTTCAAGCCTAGCTGGAATGGACTCATTATAGGCAGCATTTAATGACGGTGGGTTTCAGGTCTGGACAACCCAATGCCCAGTAGCTGTGATGACAGTAGCTACAGAGACCCCAGGCAGATCTGAAGACTCAGCAGCAGCAATAGCTTTATGAAGAGAGAGCACAGGATACACTCAAGTTACTAATGTCCCACACACACTTGTCTCCACAGTGAGGCTGGCTTTTACAGCCCAGAAACACAAACACCCAAAGAAGGAAAACAGACACTGCTGAGGGGACAACCCAAGGTGGCACCTACAATACAAAGCCCAGTCTACACCTAGGTGAAGACCCTCCAGGGTCCTGAAGGAGGTGACGGAGAAGCTGCTGAAGTTGGGCCAGGGTTGATAGACAGTTTCCTCTGCCTGGCATCACTGCAGGGAGAGAGAGACAGGGAGAGAGAGGGAGGTAGAAGAGGGAGTAGTTGTCCTGAAACTCCAATGATCACACCCCAGTCCCACCAGCTAGACTCCTTCCCAAGGCTAAAGATGAGCCCCGTCCGCCCCCCCCCCCCCAATTATCACCCACCAGGAGTTGACTAGCTAGCATTTTGGGAGGGCAATGACACCTACCAACCCACAATAGAGGATGGGGGCTGCTGACTCAGGATCAGAAGGAATACAAAGAACCCGAAGCTTCAAAGGTTAGGTGAGGCCTCAGACATAAGGTGTGAAGATATGCAGTATGACAGATGGCCACTGGCCTCCTGGTGGGGGGTGGGGGGTCCCTGGGCTCCTGGACCCCTCAGCCAGCTCCTGCCCACAAAGCACTAGGGCAGCACACAGAGGCCCAGTGCTTCAATACTGGGGTACAACCCTCCCTCACAAAACATTGTCAGTGACATGGAGGCTCAGGAGTCTCCTGGATCACTCATTTCTGAAATTCAGGTCCAAATGAGAGCCTTGAGTCCTCCTGGTAGCTCAGGTAGCGACAGCTCACCTGAAGCAGCATGCTGAGGCCCAGGCTGCGGTGCTTCCGCTCCAGCTCAGACAGAGCCTGCAGGAGAGACCTGAACCTCTCTACAGGATCAGCATCCTCATCCTCAGGATACCCCTCTTCTTTTTCTGCCTCCTGCAGGAAATGTTCCTCCTCCTCCTCAAAGAAAGCCCGAAGCTTTTTGTAGTCAGTCAGGGCCTTCTTCCTACGGTCCATCACGTGTCCCTGCAGGGCGGGTGGCAGAGAAGGACACCTGTATCCTCAGGCTGCACCCAGGAACCCATTTCCACACTGACCACTTCAAGATGAGATTTTGTTACACAGGGCTCAACTATATCCAAGGCCCTGCCAGATAGGGTCAGAGTACATACCCCTGCCCCCTCATTCATGCAGACCCCAAGGCCACTCCCACTTGCCTTCCACACAGCAGCAGCAGACTCAGCTTGGCCATGCAGGTCCCGAGCATCATTCAGATCTTTCTTCATGACCTCCACAGACCCCTTGTTCTCCTGAGGAGAGATGCTGGTCACCAGGTGGGCAGCCATACCTGAAGGTCTAGGACACCTCTCCCCTTGGCCCAATGCAAGGAATATTGCACCTCCCAAGTTTGCTAACAATCTGCCTGTCCAGAAGGTCCTGCCACACAGTTCTGCCCTGCCAGACTCATTCAAACAGACTGCAGGCACCAGAGGGTTCTTATTGACCCCACTAAGCTTGTTCCTTGAAGAAGCCTTATAGAAAATCCCATGCTAAGAATTTAACCAGACGACTGGACATGAGGGTCCCCTTGGCTACCCACCGTTATGTCAGGAACAGAGAGATGGAGGGTGGTATCTGCCAGAAGTAGTCACCATACCCTTTTTAGAAAGAATGGCCCTGGCAAGGACACTGGGAATCCCATATGAACATGGTGGCCCCTTTGAGGAGAGCATGCCCCACCCCCCCACCCCCACACACACAGGGCCTGCTAGACACTGGCACTAGCTGTGTGATGACCAGGTAGGTGGAAGGACCCTCCCCCCAGCACCAGGTAGGAAGAGCCCCCAACAAGAGGAAAGCCCAGCTAGTCTATTCTCTGATCAATGATGCTGAGCACCCATATCCCTTAAGGGTGGGCTCCTGGGTCGCCAGTTGGGGGTTCCCACCCAGGGTCAGGTACCACATGCAATGCAGATAAGGTACTACCAAAACAGAGTAAGTGGAAACGAGGGCTGAGAGGGGGTGAGAAGCAGGAGAGGGGGGCAATGAAATGCAGAGGGGTCTATCTGCTAAACAGCCTCAGGGGAGGGTTCACCCCTCGGGAGTAGGCTGCGACAGGGTGACGTCATGTCCAAAGGAGGGGCAGTAGGGTGTAGGGAACTAGACGCAGGAGAATCCAGCAGCATGGCCTCGTCTGCGGGTGAAAGGGAAAGACAGTCCAAAGGGGAAGGGATGGGCTTGGGGGGATGGGAGAGGCAGAACACCAGCCGGTGATGGGGTATTTGGGAGCAGGGCATCTTCTGGAGGAGGGGGGAAGGTGGAGAGGGCGTCGCAGACAATGGGGACCCAGGTCGGAAAGGGGATGACAGCACACAGGGCACCACCGCCGGAGCACACCTTGCCACGCACTGTCTTCCTCCAGCGGGGCTCCCACTCGGGCGGCTCGGGCCCTTCTGCCATCTGGCAGGCAGCACACAGCGGACCCCCTTCGGCGCGACACAGCAGCTGCAGAGCCGCCTCCGAGGCTGGGCCGTCGCGCGCTGGTCCTGCCGCAGCTTCCTCGAGCACCAGCAGGCGGCGGCTGAGCGGCGGCCGGCCAGGGTCCACGGCACGCTGCCAGCAGTCATCTGCGCACTCGGGACACGGGAAGGGCCGGTCCTCTTCCGCCCAGAAACGCACCACGCACACCCGGCAGAAGCGGTGGCCGCAGTCGGCACGCACTGGCTCGCAGGGCGCGCGCTGGCACAGGGCACAGGCGGCCTCCGCGGGGCCGGCAAGGAGCGCCAGGGCGGCAGCGAAGGCCCTCTGGGAGGGAGCGGTCGAGAGGCCAGCGGGCGCGGACTGGGGTGGAGAACAAGGATAAAAAGCCCAGATGCTGCGCTGGAAGTGGACAAGGATGGCTATGGGGCGTCACAGGGCGGAGACTTTGGGGCTGTACGCATGGTCCTGTCAGCGGTGTACCGCACCTGCTGATCCTATCCACGGGGTGTTTCACTCTCTGGCCCGTGGGACCCCCACATCATCGCACCCAGAAATATTACAGGAGTTGTCACGTCCCCTATAAGTGACTCTTAGGCGAGAGGAAAACCAACTTTCATTATTTTAAGATCATTTAAAAGTCTTATAAGCTGATAGGACCTAGGCTGCTTGCGCCAAGGTTGGGGAGACACCTGGAATCTGCGTGCGTGTCCCTCCCAAGAACCGTGGTTTTACACGCTCTGCAGCATAGGAACACCAGAGTGGACTGTCCCTACTGCCCCCAGCGAGAAAACTGTTGTTTTCTGCAGGGAAAATTAAAATGTTCTGGGGAGCAGCAATCTTTTTACTTTGAACACAACCAAGCACGCAGTTAAAAACTATATTTACCACTACATGCTTTTAAAATTTTTTTTAAATTAATGGACTATCTCACAAAAGTGCAAAACCTTCGAGTTATTGCTTTTCAGTATTGTGGTTTTTCAAAAATCTGGTATAGACTTTAAAATGCAGCAAGTGGGAGTCGTAAATGTGACTGGTAAACCGAGGTTCTGTGAAGGAACTGTCAGAATGGGAAAAGCTCTTCAAAGCCAGCTATCTGATTTGTTGAGTGAACTAGGAACGTAGTGGAGACAAAAGTTTTTTGAAAAGAAAAAAGCAATTGAGCAAAGGTCATGATATTTCTGTGAAGGGGGGCGGGGGCAGGGAAAATCAAGCACAGTAATTAAAGCCAAACAACCAGCCCTGTCCGTGTGTGGCTCAGTAGATTGAGCGCCAGCCTGCCAACCAAAAGGTCACAAGTTCCATTCCTGGTAAGGGTACATGCTGGGAATGTGAGCCAGGTCCCTACTTGGGGGAGTGGGAGCATATTGCTGTCTCTCTCCCTCCCAACTCCTCTCTCTAAATGTAAATAAATAAAATCTTTTTGTAAAGTGACAAATAGCCAAACAGGAACTTCAGCCAAAAAAATACAAAGAGTACATCAATTTGATACAGAAAAGTACAGTAGAAAATTACCCCTGAGGAATTTGTTAATTCACCAAATAAAAACAAATTCTAAATATACATAAAAACACACACACTCTGACCAGTTATTAAGAAATAGAAGCGGATAAGGAAAAAAGATGGAGACAGAGTAGAGAGCAGAGCTGATGGTGTTCTTGAGTACCAGAGCAGATAGAGGACAAGATAGAGAGTGAGTCTTCAGGTCCCTAAGAATTGGAGGAGTCAGCATCTGGACTCAGGGGAGCACAGCCCAGAGGCAGTGGAGACCTGCAGGAGAGCAGCCCACAGGTCCAGAATACAACCAGACAGCCCAAGTAAAGGCCACACCAAGAACAGCAAGTTGAGAAAATCTGGGAGATTGCAACACTGAACTCCACAAATCTCCTAACACAGAAGGGTGCTCAACTAAGGCAAGGAAAGAAAGCAGATTAGTCCAATGAAATATCAAAAATAAACAGCAAGCAACAACATACACCCAAAATGGGGGAAAAAAGAATCAGTCCATCACCAAAAGGAAAGGAAGAATCCCCAGAAAGATCACCAAATAAAACAGAGGTGCATGATATATTAGATAAGGAATTCAAAAGAATGATGATAGAGAATCTCAATGAGCTTAGCCAGCTCAAAGAAAACTATAAACAACTCCAGGGAAGTTACAAGGAACTTACTGCGAGCTACCCCAGCATCAAAAAGGACATAGAAACTATCAATAAGTGCCAGGAGGAAATGAAGAATACAATTTCTGAATTGAAGAATACAGTAGAAGGAATCAACAGTAGGCTAGAGGAAGCAGAGGACTGGATCAGCGAGTTGGAGCATAATGTAGACAAATACTCCAAGACAGGACAAGAGAATAAAAAGAAGGCGGAAAAGACTGAAGAGGGGTTAACAGAGCTGCAGGACAACATGAAATGTAACAACATCCATATCATAGGGATACCAGAAGGAGAAGAGAAACAAGGAACGGAAAACCTGTTCAAAAAAGTCATGATAGAAAATTTCCCTAACATGATGAGTGAAAACATTAATCCACTTCAGGAAGCACAGAGGGTCCCAATGAGGATCAACCCAAACAGACCAACACCAAGGCACATTATTATTAAAATGGCAAATTTCAAAGACAAAGAGAGAATCCTAAAAGCATCAAGAGAGAAAAGACAAATAACATACAAAGGGGCTCCAATAAGGCTATCAAATGATTATTCAACAGAAACAATTCAAGCCA
>PVIW01015228.1:0-20534 GCA_004026585.1 Noctilio leporinus | reverse complement strand
GTGCTGGAAACAGCCTAAGTGCCCATCAGTGGATGATTGGATCAAAAAACTTTGGTACATTTACACAATGGAATTCTATATAGCAGAAAGAAAGAAGGAACTTGTACCCTTTGCAACAACATGGATGGAACTGGAGAGTATTATGCTTAGTGAAATAAGCCAGTCAGTGAAGGACAAATATCATATGATCTCACCCATTGCAGGGCAATAATGAGCAAAACTAACAACAAGCAAAACAGAACCAAGTATATGAATACAAGGAATAGGCCTTCAGTGGTCAGGGGGAAAGGGGTTGGGGGGAGGGGGAGACAGAGGCAAAGAAGGGGAGTAGCTTAGACAAGAACCTAGTATAAAGGAACCATGGACATGGACAACAGGTAGGATTGACTTTGGGGGGAATGGGTGGGTAGGGAGGGGGACAGAGGGGAGCAAAAAGGGGATGGATGTAATACAACAACAATAAAATTTTTTAAAAATCTTGCAAGAAAGAATTTTAAAAAAGGATAAAAAAAGTAATAGAAGCTAAATAGTGATAGAAGCACAATATTAAAAGTAAAGTGGAACCAAGGGACTGCTCCTGGGGTTGAATAGAATGTTTTCTAGGAAGAGGTGGTCAAGTGTCTTTGAGAAAGTAATGTTAGAACACAGTTGTCAAAGGAACCATACTGTGTAGATCTGGGAGAAGATGTTTGGCATGGGCCCTGAGGTCACTATCCAAGGACAGGAAGAAGGCCTGTGTGGTTGGGGCAGAAGTGGGAATAGGATGGAGGAGGTAGGAGCTCCAGAAAAGAGAGGGCCAGGGTTTGGGCTTCAGCAGCAGGACCAGAAAGGTTCCCTATGGGACATATTTTGGAGGTTGAGCTGATCAAACTTGCTGCTGATTGATTCTGGAATATAAAAAGAAAGGACACATCTGAGATAATTCATAGATTTTGTCGTAAGCAGTTGTAATACGTCTTTCAGAAAAGCTGTATGATCAAGTTGGTTGCGCCAAAAGTATGGAAAAAACACTGTCTGGAATCCCTAAGACTATCCTCAGCTTCAGGGATTTCCTAGTACTCCACCAAATGGTTATATTCATAGTTATAGTTTGTTATAGTGAAAAGATACAGATTAAAATCAGGAAAGGTAAAAGGCATATAAGGCCCTGGCCAGCGTGGCCCAGTTGGTTGGAGTGTGGTCACGTAACCAAAAAGTTGTAGGTTGGATTCCTGGTCCAACATACCTAGGTTTGTAGGTCCAATTCTGGGTCTGGGCACTTATAAGAGGCAATTGATCAATGTCTCTCTCTCTCTTTCTCCCTTTCTCGTTCTCTAAAAACAATGAAAAATATGTCCTCAGGTGAGGATCAAAAAGAAAGAAAGAAAAGAAAGAAAGGCATAGAGGGAAGAGTTCAAGAGAGAGAAAAAAATATAAGCTCCCAGTTGTCTTCTCCCAGTGGATGTATACAGACAGCACCTACTTTCTGCAGCAATCATATGTGGCAACATCTATGAAGTATAGCCAACCTGGAAGCTCATCTGGGCTTTGTTATTCAAGGTTTTTATTGGGGACCAGTTACAGAGGGATAGCGTATCCATATGGGTGACCTTAGTTACTCAGTCTCCAAATCTTTAAAGGTCAAAGTGATACTGGGTGGCTCTTGGCACCCATCATAAATCACACTATTAACATAAAGTATCTGGCATGGCCTAAGGCCCCAGGTACACAGACTTATCTGGCAGTGCAGAATATGAAACCTGAGGGGTCTGTGTGAATTCCTAAAGTTGTAGCCAGGTGGTCAGAAGTAGATAGGGGAGAGCAACCAGGGAAAACTGGGGCAACTGTAATAGAACAATAAAAGATTACAAAAAAAGAAGTAGAGGTCGCTTGGGAGTCCCTGAACTTTCAATAGGTGCCTGGAATGAGGGCAATCATATTGGGGACTGTGCCCTCAACCTGTCTGTGCTTAAGCTAAATGGTCAGTGCCAGAATTATATTGCAGTATTGCAGCTGGTGTCAGAAAATGTGTGATTTACTAGAATGACCTCAACTCACTGAAACATGTGGATTGGGAAGAGTGAGATGAAAACAAAGGGAGCACAAGCCTGTGAACCAAAGGGTTGCTGGTTCACTTCCCAGTCAGGGCACATGCCTGGGTTGCAGGCCAGGTCCCAGTTGTGGGTGCACAAGAGACAACCACACATTGGTGTTTCTCTCCCTCTCTTTCTCCTTTCTTTAACCTCTCTCTAAAAATAAAATAAATAAAATCTTTTTTTAAAAACTGAAGAAATGGGTGGGGGTCACAAGTACATAGGGGAAAAGACAATGAATAAATACCTATCAGTAATAATGTTAAGTGTAAATGGATTAAATGCTCCAATCAAAAGATATAGGGTAGCTGCCCTGGCTGGTAGCACAGTGGATAAGAAGCCGGCCTGCAAACCCTAAGGTCGCTGGTTCGATTCCCAGCCAGGGCACATAGGCAGGTTGCAAGCCAGGTCTCCAGCCAGGTCTGTAGCTGGAGGCAGGTGAAAGCCAACCATATATTGATGTTTCTCTCCCTCTCTGCCTCTTTCCCTTCCCCCTTCTGTCTAAAAATAATAAATAAAATCTTAAAAAAAAAAGATATAGGGTAGCTGAAAGGATAGGAAAAGATGACCTGCATATATGCTGTCTACAAGAGACCCACCTCAGAACAAAATATCTACAAAGGTTGAAAGTGAAAGGAAGGATAAAATATTCCAGACAAAAAGAAAGAAAGAAAGAAAGAAAGAAAGAAAGAAAGAAAGAAAGAAAGAAAGAAAGAAAGAAAGAAAACAAAAGGGATGAGAATTCTTTAATCCCTGAATGGCCACAGGGTTCCCCTGGTTTGGAAGAACAGTTGTGTTGTGGTTGGTTACTGAAAGTAAAAGTTACCAATGGAATTTGAAGATGATAAATCTGACTCCTGGGGTGTCGGTTCACTAGATGTGTAAGAAAACCAAAAATAATAAGTTAGTGTTACCTATAATAGCAAAAGTGAAGTGACAGATGGGCCAAGCTTAGATACCAGCTAATCCAAACTACAGCATCTCATCTCAGGGCTCCTGCCACTAGCCTCAGATCCATTTCCTCAGAAAAAATTATTCTGAAACAACAAATAACAAAGAAGATTCCCAGGAAAATGGGTTAGACCAGATATCTTGAACTTTTTTTCATTTCATGGTATATATAAACTAATTACCAAAATATTTTTTGTCCATCTGACAAAAAAAAAAAAAAAAAAAAAGGTATAATTTTGAGTAATTCACACCAGACAGCAATTGTTAGGTTGGCTGTTGTCATTTTTTAAAATTTGACAGTCTAGCCCTGGCTGGTGGCACAATGGATGAGGCACTAGCCTGCGAACACAAAGGTCACTGTTTCGATTCCCAGCCAGGGCACATAGCCAGGCTGCAAGCCAGGTCTCCAGCCAGGTCTGTAGCTGGAGGCAGGTGAAAGGCAATCACACATTGATGTCTCTTTCCCTCTCTAAAAATAATCAATAAAATCTTTAAAAAAAAAAATTGACAGTGTAAGAGAAAAGAGGTCAGTGCCCCTAACTAAATAGTCAGGTATTGCATGTTTTCATTTTTTTTGTTGCACACCAGTTGAAAACTTCTAGGACAGACAAAGGAGAAAGCCAATGGACCTAACCCCACAAGGAAACCTCTTTAAATGGTTATTAAGAAATGTTTGCTTTATTGGGCCCTGGCTGGTGGCTCAGTGGATAAGGTGCTGGCCTGCAAACCCAAAAGTCACTGGTTCAATTCCCAGTTAGGACAACACAACCAGGTTGTAAGCCAGGTCTCCAGCCAGGTCTGTAGCTGGAGGCAGTTGAAAGGCAACCATACATTGACGACTCTCTCCCTCTGCCTCTCTCCCTTCCCCTCTCTCTGGAAATAATAAATAAAACCTTAATTTTTTTTAAAAAAGAAAAGAAACGTTTGCTTTATTCATCCCTATAAGGTAAATCTTTAAGCAATTACTAAAAAGTGGGATGAATAAATCTTAATGCAGCACTCTTAGAGGCTGAGTGGATCCATGGGAGTCTCCCAAAATGAAAGGACCATAAGTGAATCTACTTTATTCTCCCTTCTTTGGTGAATCTGACTTCCAGTCTGCTGGGTTAATGGTCCTGAAATTTAATCAGGATAAAGATTGATCAGAGTCCCTTAGATCTGTCCCCTGCTGGGTACTCAAAGACTTATGCATATGAATGGGCAAAATGGTCAGAGGGTAGAGAAGTTTCTTGGACTCTATGACGTGAAAACCTTGTGCCCTATGGTACCCAAAACTGCTGGTGATGCCCTAACAGGGGCTACAATCAGATGGAGAGGATAATGAAATCCAAAAGTTGATAGAATTAAGGTGAAAGTTCAGATGAATTTGGAAAGTTTCAAAAGATTTTATGTCAGGCAGTTGTTTCTCTGCTACCCAAATGATTTATAGAAATGGATGTTATGTCTGACTGGGGAACGAGTCCGCTACCCAATATTGTAAACCAAACCTGTTGGTAAAGTCCTAATAGGGTCAGAATTTAGAATGCAAGAGTTGATGGAACTAAGGCGATAGTTTAGATTAAAAATGGTATGTTTGAACAGTTACATGAAGCGATTGCATCTGTTTCATCTGACTGTGTTACAGATATGGATACTGTGTCTGAGCAGAGGATTTTTCCACTACCTAGTCCTATAAAACAAAAAGCAGGTGAATGTGCATGTCGAACAAAATTTATTGGGCATTGCAAATGATAATCAATTACCAATTAGGTTGCCAGAGTCCAGCATGAACTGGGAGTAGAGCAAACACCTGTGTGCACCTCCCAGCATGACTGTTGGGACTCTGGACTGGTGAATCGGGAATTTCCATTTGAGAGACAATTACTAGCATAATATCAGACAGGAATTGAAACTGGCCCTATGATCACTTTGAAACCTGGGATACCCATAATACATAGACTGATGTTGGAGAAATGTCCTAGGAGGGAGGGCATTGCCCATAAGAGTTCCATAATAAAGTGGAACAGGTTTAGGCAGGGATATACTACTAGAGGGAGGTGGAAGTACTCAGCGTATCACACAACAGGTGCTCTTTTTCCCTAGGACTGACTTTGGAACCACCTGAGGGGCTGCCAGACCCTATTGCCACTTGGACAGCAGCCTATAAACAGCTCTCAATGACCAACAAGGAGTTGAAGGTTTATGGATGGCAGTGCCAAGGTGAGCAGAGAGCATACTGTTTGTAAGGGTGCTGCTGATTAAAGATGATAAAAGCAAATCTGTTTGGTGAGATAAATTAGATGAATTATAGGCTAGTTGCCACTATGTTTGGATTTTTACCTATGCTTAGTCGTGGCCTGGTTGTATGGTCAGGCAGAAGGGCAATTGAAAATTGGACTATAGCCCTGGCTGGTAGCACAGTGGAAAAGGCGCTGGCCTGAGAACCCAAAGGTCGCTGGTTCAATTCCCAGCCAGGGCACATAACCAGGTTGCAAACCAGACCTCCAGCCAGATTGTAGCTGGAGGCAGGTGAGAGGCAACCAAACATTGATGTTTCTCTCCCTCTCTGCCTCTCTCCCTTCCTCTCTTCTCTGGAAATAATAAATAAAATCTTTAAAATATATATATTTTAAAAAATTGGACTATAAAAATAATGCCTTTATGTGATACAATCCTATGGAAATCACTATGGGAATTTCAGTAAAGTAGAGGACATTAGGGCCCATCCGAAGAACCCTCTTTCTTCATCAGAAAGTAACTGGAGCCAGCAAGTGGGGATCCCAGTGGACTCATGTCATGTAGCCATTTGGTTCCTGAACTGAATGGACACTGGGAATCTGCAGCGATGCAGCAGTAGGCTGGATCTAGATATGTATATATTCCACTCCCACTCTCTGAGACACAAAATCTAATAACTGTTCTGTCCACCAACAAGAGAGACAGACTACAGGCAGCTGTCAGGCAGGTTCTCTGATGGAAATGTCATGCTTATAGCTTGCAAGTTGGACTGATGTTGGAAGACTCAGAAGTCTACAGAAAGATACTTGCTCTTAACTGGGCTTTGCTCACCTAGTAACCTGAAACTTAAAGTCAAAAGACACTAGCATTTTCTTAGAGTTTTCATTAGCTATCAACAATTAATCTAGCTCATCATCATATCCTAAGATAACAATGTCCCTCAGAGCAATGCCACTCAGGGCTGTAGGCCCCCATTCAACTTTGTCAGGTTCCAAAGGCAGGGGTGTTCACGATACACATGCCAGGTATGTCCAGAAAAAGTCCAGCCATTGTTAATATAATGAGAACGGCTTATGTAACATTGACATAACCTGGCAGCCAAGGAGAGTGGACTGGAATGTGTATGGGTGAACAATGAAGACTTCATTGTTACAGTCAGTAGGGGTAATAGATGTCATTGAGTGAGCATGTGTACTGTGTGGTCATCACATTCAAAATGACTTGAGTGAGTAGAGCAGTGGATCTGCATCAGATTTTATGTTAAGCTTGAACAGTCCTCCACGGAAGCTATTCTGATGATTCAGAAGGCCGCAGCTATGGGCAACTGGTAATTGGCAGCTCCATCACAACCTACCTGCTCAGACATCATGTCTCCTGCAGAGTATTTTGGTGAAACATCCAATCACCCAAGTGACTCAGCCCCACTACAGCCCAGATTTGGTGCCCTGTGACTTCTGACTTTCCCCAAACTAAAATCACCTTTGAAAGGGAAGAAATTTCAGACCATTGATGAGACTCAGGAAAATATGGTGGGACAGCATCATGATGGCAATTGGGAGAACTGTATGAGGTGCTAAGATGTGTATTTTGAAGAGGACTGAGGTATCATTGTCCTATTGCAACAAAAACAATCCCCAAATTCTCCACAGCCCATAGTTTTGGGGATGGGAGGAAATAGTACAGCCTTTTCTTTCTTTTTTAAATATTTTATTTATTATTTTTAGAGATAGGGGGAGGAAGAGTGGCAGGGAGGGAGAGAGACATCAATGTATGGCTGCCTTTCACTTGCCTCCAGCCACAGACCTGGCTGGAGACCTGGCTTGCAACCTGGTTATGTGCCCTGGCTGGGGAATCAAACCAGCAACTTTTGGGTTCATAGACCTGCACCTTATCCACTGAGCCGCCAGCCAGGGCAGATAATACAGCTTTTAAGGTACTTTTTACATGTGTGGCAGGCTGGTAGCTAGGGTCAGTAAAAGGGCGGTGATACTATTTAAAATGCTTTGCATATCAATGACAAGAAGATAGCCTAGCCTTTCCTGAAGGGGAGAGCCAGAAGGAAAGGAGCCAACAAAAAGTTAGGGGGCCATACCGTTTGAAAGGATGAAGAAGGGCCATGGGGAGCACGATGGAAGGAGCTAACAGGGAAGGAACAGAAATACCTGACGCAGACACATAGCAAGCCCCACCCTGGTCCTTCCTTGCTCTCCCTCGGCCATGTTCACCCACATCCACCTCACTGGGGGAAAGGTCCTGGGCCTGAGAACGGGGGTTCCTGGGTCTCTGGGTCTGGGTTGGTGGTGGTAGCAGAGACTCGGGGGCAAGGGGAGCTGGAGGAAATGGCCCTCCACCTGGGTCCTAGTAGTGGCCCCTGCTTGGTGAGTACGCTCCGCGCCAGGCTGAGTGGTTGGGGCCCCTGCACACCATGGAGCAGAGCAGGGACTGCATGTGGGGGCAAGCAGTGCAGGCTCCCAGTGCTGGTCCTTGGCAGAGCCCACAGGGCTGAGCAGCAGTGGAGCAGAGCCCAAGCACAAGCTTCCTGGCTCCAAAGCCCACAGCTGCCAGGGCCTCCACTGGCTCAGCCTCCTCCAGCCTCCTCCAGCCTCCAGGCTGTGGAAAAGGGGTGTGGGGTCTAGGCTCCCTGTGCCCTCTCTCCTGGTGTCCAGTGAAGCCATAGGTTCTCTCTGATCTACTCTCAACACCCCTTTGTGGTGCCTGGTGGGCGCTTTCTGGAACTCTGCTACTGGTGAGCAGCCAGGAACTGTAGGGCAGCAGTGGTAGGGAGCCCAGAACAAGCAAGCAGGGTGGTCTGAGTGGGGTGGGCCACCCTGATGGGGCCTGGCATGTAGTGCAGAGAGCAGGACTGGGGTGCCTGGCTGGGATACCGGAACTGCTCCTTTCCCTAGGGACTCCTACTGGGTGATGGAAGGTCTGCTCCTCTCCGAGATGCCCAAGATGATGAAGGGCATGCTGCAGAACTTCCTGGACCTGATGTGCATGTAAGACGGGGCCTGGCACCTTAAGGCCTAGTGGAAGAGAGGCAGATGCCACACAGGCTTGGAGCTGGGTTTTCTTCGGCTCCAATGGCTGAGCAGGGGCATGTGAGCAGGCCTCCTTCTTGGCAGCTATGGACATGTCCCCAGTGGGGCCCATGTGTACTACTTGCAGCACAGCCAGCCCCTGTTCTTGACCTTCATGAGGGACCGCTACATGGCTTACACCAATGACACAGCCTTCCTATGGTGGGCACCCCCTCCTTGTCCTGCACCGCCAGCTCCCCATACCTGAGACCTCCTAGGGTGGGAATGGGGAGGTGTGCCTGGGCTGAGGTGGCACCTGGCTCTACCCCAGGGACAATATTGGGACCCTAGCCTTGGAACTGGACTTCTGGACTAAAAACAGGAACATCTCTGTGAGCTTGGGGGGAAAGAGCTATCTATGCCTTGAATCGCTATTATGTCCCTTATGGAGGACCCAGGTGAGCAACTGAGAGGGGAGCCTCTCAGTATCTTGTCTATTCCCTCTTGTTTGGTTGTCAGCAGCCACTGGGCAGGAGGGCAGGTGACCTGGGCTCACCTCTTAGATGGTGAGACTGTGGTGGGGCTGTGTTTGTAGGAAAGAAGTCCTTATCTGTGCTCTGAGGGTAGTGTGGCATGTACCAGCCTCTCCACCTTCATGCTACTAGGCCAGGCCTCATGAAGGCTGCATAAATTCTGCAGTGGTGATTGCTGGAAGTGGGAGAGATAGTGATGAGGTGGGCAAGATGCCCTGTGTTGCATCCCTACTCTCTCAGGAGTCAGGACCTGCTCTGGGCTTTCTTGGGGCAGGAGAGACCCCAAAGGACAAAGGGTGCTGGCAAGACATCCCCTTACAACTGGGGACTGCAGAGAAGGGAGCAGAACTCTGTCCTGGCAAGGGGAGATGAGGACTTCACTATGGGAGGACACAGACAAGTGCAACTTCCCTGGGGGCTTGTTCTCTGCAGCTTGACCACTCGCTTGTGGCTAGTAGCACTGCCCCCACCTCCTAGGGTACCCCTTGGCCAGGATCTGGTGTTAGAAAAGGGCACCTCAAGTCCCCTCTCCCTACTCTCCTGTTCAAACCACATACATCTGTGGGTCAAAAACACCTTCTTTAAAACCCCTCAGCTGTTTGAAAGATGCACGTGGTTGGGCTGGTCCCGAGGATTGCCTGCACACAGAGTGGGGCTCCTTAGCACTCGCTCTCAGAACCTGCAGACTGCTGCATTTCTGTACATGGCAGCAATTTCTGCAGAAAGGGCTGAGCAGGTGCACCTGGGTTGGGCACCAGCCTGCTGCTGTTTCTGTGGTTGCCTCTGCTCATCCAGGCTGCCCAACCTCTTATTCTCACCTTAACCGCTGTGACTTCCTCTGCTTGTGGAACCAGGGCACAGGGTCAGAGCCTCTAGCCCCCCAACTATTAGGCTGGTCCTTGGTGGGCCAACTTCCACTGCCACAGCCAGTATTAGCAAAATTCAGGTGCTCCCTGATGACCCTCTCAAGTCACACACTCTTTCTCCTGCACAGGCCTGTCACCAATGGGATTAGCAATGTTTGTAAATTGCCCCAAAAGACTTTTTAAATAGAGCTGGCTGGTGTGGCTCAAGTTTATTGTTGGCCTGTGAATCCAAGGGTCACTAGCTTGATTCCCAGTCAGGCACAAGCCTGGGTTGTGGGCCAGGTCTCTGGTTAGGAACACATGAGAGGCAGCCACACCTTGATGCCTCTCTCCCTCTCTTTCTCCCTTTTTTCTCCTCTCTCTGAAAATAAATAAGTAAAATCTTTTTTACAAATTAAAAAAATAGAGCTGGGTTCCAGGAGACGTCACTATGGGGACTGAGGTGGACTGGAAGCTCTTCCTGTGTAAAGAAATTCTCAGCTGCAGAAGGTAGTTGACGTAAGGTAACATGGGTTCCTTATTTGCTAGATCTTCCAATTTTTCAAAGTAAGGTGGAAGTGTATATTTTAATCTACAATATCCCAATTTTTAAGTGTTGCAATGTCCCCAAATCTGACTGTAGATCTGGCAGCGATTTTTGTGTGCATGTGTGGAGTGGTGAGGAGGAGACTTGACCCCACTATGGGCCTCCCCTTCTCGCCGAAGTGTTTAAGGCCTCATCCTTGAACAAAGCTTCAGTTTGGGGGAGATGTTGACTCTCAGTTATTTGGTGTCCCTTTACATTGAGATACTCTGTACATATTGACATCCTTAAAGTAGAAATCTTACAAATCCAAATGTCACAAAATAATGTCATACTTGGAAGATATCTACAGATTAACTATGAATGTTTGATAAACATAATGTTTATCTATTTTTCTCTGGATCTGGATCAGGCAGGCCTCAGTTCACAAGGATGCAGCCCACCTGTCCCTGGGTGTCAGTTCCCTAACCTTTTTGGATGTCCTCTTCCATGTCTTAGTCCTCAGCTTGTCTGCCCAGACTTTCTAAAGACTTATTTAGAAAGGGAGGAAGAAAGAGAGGGAGAAAAATGTCAATGTGTGAGAGAAATATCTATCAGTTGCTTCTCTTATGCACCCCCACTGAGGACCATACCTGCAACTGAGGCATGTGCCCTGCTATTTTTGGTCCCCGTGAGTACAGGTATGCCATGTGACCTCTTTGAGCCTCACTTTTCTCATTTGAAAAGTGGGGACGATAATATTTCTTTTAGAGGGCTCTTGTAAGAATGGAATAGGAAAACTAAGACAAGAAAATTAAATGATGCCAAACAATTTGAACAACCTACAGCCAGCTAGTGAATCGCAAGACCTTATCTCCCCTAACCAAGGATACTTGAGAGAAAATGGTTCATGCCTCTCCTTCCTAACCAGAGATACATAGCTTAAATCACGCTGCTCAGAGAGATAGGTAACAAAGACCCAATTAATGTCATTTGTGCCAGCCAAACCTAAGGACAGTCGAAGTCCAGGGAACAAATAACAAAAACCCCATTAAAGCCAGATAGACCCAAGATTAAAAAAACAAACAAATAAGCAAAATAGTAAAGCAGACCAAAGAATAATCCCAAACCCTCTTATATGCTAATTTTGATACATTAGCATATTAAAAACACACCTGGAAAGCTGAGAAATATTCTTCTGAAGCTCTCCCCTAAGATTCTTATTGTTAAAAGAGAGACAAAACCCTCAAAACAAAGGATACCAGTGCAGCCTTGCTCTAGAACACACCCATACACCTTCTTGAGTATGAACATGTTACTTCCTCCTAAACTCTAAGGGTCCCCACAAGATTTGCATCCAGAAGCAAGGGAAAGTGGCAGTTTGCCTGGACTAACCCCCTGAACCTATCTTCAAGGCCCCCTTTTTCTGATTTCCCAGTGAGCTGACGGCAGCCCTATCATGGCTCACTTCTTTCCTGTAGGAAGTTTCCTGTAACTTCCTTTCCTATAGGAAGCCAAAGCAGAGCACCACCTATACAGTATTCTCCTGTTGCTTCTTCTATGCTAAGCCCTTCCTTTGTTTCACTCTCCCCAGTTTTTATTTTTATTTTTTGAGGACAGGTTTTATTGATTTTTAGAGAGAGAAGAAGTTGGGGGAGGGGAGACATTGATGTGAGAAACATCAGTGTGAGTGAGAAACATCAATTGGTTGCCTCCCATATGCAGTCCAATGGGGATCAAACCCACACAACCTAGGTATGTGCCCTGACTGGGAATTGAACCCACAACATTTTGGTGTATGGGCCGATGCTCCAACCAACCAAACCACCCAGGCAGGGCTCACTGTCCTCAGCTTTAATAAACGCCCTCAAAATCACCTGGACTCACCCTGAATGGATGGCCTAGTTGATTGGAGCATTGTCCCATACACCAAAGTTTGTGGGTTTAATTCCCAGTCAGGGCATGTGCCTAGGTTGAAGGTTGGATCCCTGGTTGGGGCGCATATGGAAGCAATCGATCATTGATGTTCCTCTGTCTCTCTCTTCCTCTCTTTCTAAAGTCAATAAACATATCCTTGGGTGAGGATTTAAAAAAAAAATCACCTGAACTCTTGTGTGGTGAAATCTTTTCTACCCAAAGTCAAGAACCCACATACTAAAGGCCGGCCGGAGGCAGACACTCTCCGGGTCAGTACCTGTGCAGTAACAATATCACACAGCTGACAAACTTTCCTAGGGGATTGACAGAAGGTATATATTTAAGGTACCATCAGGAACTCCTTGTCAGTCAATCACCACAGGGCTGCTTCTTCAGGACCAATCATGCTGTGACCCTTGTATGATACAAATCTGTGGCTTGAGGTGGAGTATCTGAGCATTACTTCCTAGAATAACTGAAGGTCAGACAAGCGAAGACCAGCCTCAAGGCAACAGAATAAGATTGTCCTGTGGTCTCACCACAATCTGGATGGAGCCAGAAGAGCCTCTTGCTTGGCTCAGCCATTTGCGTGAAAATGAAGATGAGAAAAAGGGATCCGCTCAAAGAAGCACATCCAAAGGTTTTCAGCTCAGCACAGAGGAATGAAGACTCTTGCCAGAAACATGGAGGCTTCATTGTAGCAAACATGTCTTAGAAGAGGGTAGAAAGGGGGATTCTTGTCATTCCTCACAGGGAAGGAGGGGCTTTTGGCAAGTGATACTGAGCATGAACATTAATCATCTTCCTCATAGCCTTGTCAGTGTGGGACTAAATTCCAAACCCTGGACTTGCTTAAGCAAATGGTCCCTGCCAGTGTGGTGTGGAATGTAATGCTCCACATCTCCCTATAAAGGACAGCCCATAGCACCCATAGCTTCTGTAGGTGGCTGGGATTCCTGAGCCAGCATTTTTTCTTCCTCTCCACTCCTGAGGATTCTTGCAAGAAGGATATGTTTTTGGTCAGCCTGGAGTAGGTAGGCCTGGAAGGATATTCTAACATGGAAACTTCCAAGCTCTGCTCCAGCCTTGGAAAATAAGTGAAGGCTGCTCAGGTAACATGAGGGTTGAGGAGCTTACTCTTAGGGTGGAGCCTCATTGATGTGTATAATACAGTCAGGCCTACAGCACAGCTCCTAGTTATTGGGCATAAAAAATATCTTATTCCTTTATATTATGAAAAACTCAAAGCATATTGAAAAGTTTAGAGTATAGTGATAAGGAACATAGGTATGCCTACCACCTAGCTTTGTTCTACTTTCTTCAGATTTTGTGTTTAGAACTGAAGCATAATAGGACCAACTGATAAATCCTGTCCACCCTTTTCTGCTTTCCCTCCTGTCTCCCAGGAGAAATTGTCCCCCTGAAATTGCAGTTGACCGTTCCCATGCAACGTCTTTATGTTTCTTCAATACATGCTTACAAACTATGTATAGTATTGCTTTCCATGTTTTTATTGTTATGAATATATATCACATCAAATGTATCACTTTCACCATTTTTAACTGTATGGTTCAGTGGTATTAAATACATTTACACTGTTGTGCAACCATCACCACTATCCATTTCCAGAACTTTCTCATCTTCCAAAACTGAAACTCCATGACCATTAAGCAATGACCCCTTTATTCCCCTCTCCATAGCCCCTGGCAACCACCATTCTACTTTCTATGAATTTACAGTTCTTCATAAATTCACAGAAATGGAATTATATAATAATTATCCCTTTGAGTCTGGTTTATTTCACTAAACCTAGTGTCTTCAAGATTTATCTATGTCATAGCATGTGTTCTTCCTTTTAAAGGCTGAATAATATTCTATTGTAAGTATATGCCACAGTTTCATTACTCACTTATCTGTTGATAGACACAGGTTATTTCTACATATTGGCTATTGTGAATACGTTGCTATGAACATGGGTGTACAAATATCTTTTTAATTACTTGCTTTCAATTCTAGAACTGGAATTGATAGATGATATGGTAATTATATGTTTAATTTTTTGAGAAACCACTTTGTGCTGCTTTGCAAATTTAAAAATATTTATGTACACAATATTATACAGTTTCATTTTCAATTTGCTGACCTTTTTTTGATGCTGGAATGTTTCTGAAATTTAGCCATGTTTAAACATGAATCTAATCTTTTTCTTTTTTTTAAATCTAAGAATCAAGGTCTTTTCACTACAAAGTGTGGTTATAATTTGGATCTATTTTATCATCTATTTTGATGTTTTTATATTTTTGTTTTCCTTCCTTTGTTTCCTACTCTTATCAAACTTATTAAGCCTTTTAACTATTTTTTGCTTGTTTTAGTCACTCATTTCTCTTCTTGGAAATTATATACTTCATTTCTATTCATTAGAGCTTATCTTTACATCTTTTTAAAAGAGATTTTATTTACTATTTCCAGAGAGGGAGAGAAATATCAATGTATGGTTGCCTTTTACCTGCCTCCAGCTATGGACCTGGCTGGGGACCTGGCTTGCAATCTGGTTATGTGCTCTGGCTGGGAATTGAACCAGCGACCTTTGGGTTCACAGGCCGGCACCTATCCACTGAGTCACCAGCCAGGGCTTCTTTACATCTTTTAATGCTCCCTCTGACTCGAAAGTTAATCAGAAATTCAATTATCCAGTCCTGGCCAGGTAGCTCAGTTGGTTAGAGCATTGTCCGAATGTACCACCATTGTGGGTTTGATCCCTGATCAGGGCACATACAAGAATCAATCAATGAATGCATTAATAAGTGGAACAGCAAATCAATGTTTCTCTCTTGTCTCTCTCTTTAAAATTAATTAATAAAAATTTTATAGACTTTCAGCCAAGATAAAGGTATAGATAGACATACTTCGCCTCTTTGCACAACCATAAGAAGGATTGTAGCTACCTCAATACAAAAGACAACCAGCAAAAAACAACCAGAACTACCAGAAAATCAAACTGCATGGAAGTTCAACAAGTGAGGATTTAAAAACAAAATATTCATCCAAGTAGGTAGGAGGGGCGGAGATGGGAAGCTGGGGCAGAGAAGATGCAGTGTGGCAGGGATGAAGTGGTGGTGGTAGCAAGGCAGCGGCTGAGCAATTCAACATTCACATGTGTCAAATAAAAGCTGAGAAGGGCATGTGGAGAGTGATCTCAGCCCTGGAGAATGATCCCAGCCTCAGGCTAGACTATGCAACTCACAGTTCAGCACTAGAAAATAAAGCCTCATAGCTTGTGGCTGTGAAAAACAGTGGGGGTTGGGGCAGCAAAAGAAACTGCCCATCTCTAAAGAAAGTTCATTTAGAGGGCCCCCATGGTCCTAAAACATATGCAAATGCACCCACTCAGGGAACCATCACAAGAGCAACAGCTAGAGGGGTGCCAGTTGCATATGGGAAGCGAGTGCTGAGCAAGCTGCATTGTTTCCGCTCTGACCCCCCCTCCACACACAGCACCAGAAAGCAATGAAACACATCATCCCACACTGATGAATACCTAAGGCTCCACCCCTTATAATATAATAGGTGTGTCAGCTCTACTTAATACACAGAAGCAAACACAGGGAAGCTGCCAAATAGAAGAGACAAAGAAGCATTCCAAATGAAGGAACAGATCAAAACTCCAGAAAAAGAACTAAGTGAAAAGAAGATAGGCAACATATCAGGTAGAGTTCAAAACACTGGTGATAAGGATGCTCAGAGAAATTATTATGTCCAGCAAATGCATGAGGGAAGAAATGAATGCTACACTAAGTGAAATAACAAAAAATCCACAGGGAACCAATAGTGAATGGAAGGGAGCCAGGGTTCAAATCAATGAATTGGAACATAGGAAGAAATAAACAGTCAACCAGCACAGAATGAAGAAACAAGAATTCAAAACAAAACAAAACAAAACAAAACAAAACAATGAGAAGAGAGTAAGGAGACTATGGGATATTTTCAAACGCGCCAACATCCAAGTCATAGGAGTGCCAGAAGGAGAAGAGGTAGAGCAAGAAATTGAAAACTTATGAGAAAAAATAAAGAAAACTCCCCAAATTTGGTGAAAGAAATTGACATACAAGTTCAGGAAGCACACAGTCCCAAACAAATTCAACCCAAAGAGGACTACACTAAGACACATCATAATTAAAATGTGAAAGGTTAAAGATAAAGAGAGAATCTTAAAGCAAGAGAAGGGAGTTACCTACAAAGGGGTTCCTATAAGACTATCAGCTGATTTCTCAAAAGAAACTTTGCAGGCAAGAAGGGATGGTCAAGAAATATTCAAAGTGATGAAAAGCAAGGGCTTACAACCAAGATTACACTATGCAGCAAAGCTATCATTCAGAATGGAAAGGCAGATAAAGTGCTTCCCAGATAAGAAAAAGCTAAAGGAGTTTATCATCATCAAACCATTATTATATGAAATGTTAAAGGGACTTATTCAAGAAAAAAGAAGATCAAAACTATAAACAATAAGATGACAACAAACACAACTAGCAACAACTGAATCTAAAAAACAAACAAACAAAAACAAACTAAGCAAACAACTAGACCAGGAATAGAACCATAGATATGGAGATTATATGGAGGGTTATCAGCAAAGAGAGGGAAGGAGAAGAATGGAGGGAAAGGTTTAGGGATTAAGAAGCATAATTGGTAAGTACAAAATAGACAGGGAAATGTTAAGAATAGTAAAGGAGCCCTGGTTAGTGGATCAGCAGATAGGCACCGGCCTGTGAACCCAAAGATCACTAGTTCGATTCCTCAGCCAGGTCTCCAGCCAGGTCCCCAGCCAGGTCCCCGGCCAGGTCCGTACCTGGAGGCAGGTGAAAGTCAACCGTACAGTGATGCTTCTCTCCCTTTCTTCCTCCCTCCCTGCCTTTCTCTCTAAAAATAATGAATAACATCTTAAAAAAAAAAAAAAGAATAAAGAAAATGGAGAATCCAAATAACTTATATGCATATATGAAGATCAAAATATGAACAATAAAATGGCAATAAATATGTATCTATCAACAATTGATTCTAAAAACAGTCCTGGCTAGTGCGGCTCAGTGGGTTGAGTGCTGGCCTGTGAACTAAAGGATTGCTGGTTCAATTCCCAGTCAGGGCACATGCCTGGGTTGTGGGCCAGGTCCCCAGTTGGGGACGTGCAAAAGGCAACCACATACTGATGTTTCTCTTCCTCTCTTTCTCCCTCCCTTCCTCCATCTCTAAAAATAAATAAATACAATCTTTAAAAACAGTTCATTCTAAACAAAATAAATAAACAAATAGAACAGAAACAGAATCATAGATACAAAGAACATTTTTGAGGATTGTTAGATGGGAAGGAATTCTTGGGGAAGAGTGAAAAAGGTGAAGAGATTAAGAAGTACAAATTAGTAGTTACAGAATAGTCAAGAGGATGGAAAATATAGCATAGGGAATAGAGTAGCCAAAGAACATGTATGCATTACCCATGGACATGAGTAGAGGAGGGCAAAAGTGGAAAAACTGAGACAACTGTAATAGCATAAACAATAACTAAAAGAAGAGATTTGGTTATCCTCTGAAGGAGGAAGTGTCATTGGGACACTTTAACTCAGATCACCCCTCCCATCTTCCATATTGTCAACCAGCATTTCGGGTCTGTCTTGCTTTCAAGCTTCTGATTCACTGTCATCACCATTGTAGTTTCCACAATCAGTGCTTATATGCATTTACCCACATGTTTATCAATTTGTTTTTCATTGCTTTTTACCTCTCATTCCTTCTGAGTTAAGTTTCTTTTCTCTTAAAATAAATGTGTTAGCAGCTTTAACAACAACAATTATGTTAAGGTAAACTCTATTAATCTTTGTCTGGAAAGATCTTTATTTCACTCTCACTCTTTATGGTAGATTGTCAACAAAGATAGCCACCAACAGATCTGTCCATCCCTATGATGCACATCACCATTCCCATTGAGGGCTGAAGTTTATTTCCCCTCCTCTTAGATATCAGCTGGCTTTGTTACCTGCTTTGACCCACTGAAAGTAGAAATGATGCAGTACCACATCTTGGGTTAAATATTAAGAGGCATGGGTGATTCTACTTTCACCCACTTGGGAACCAGCCATTGTAAAACCAAGTCCAAATGTCTTACTGGAGGGGGTGTGCTGGGAGATGAAAGATGACAAAGGGAGAGAGATGCCTAGCCAGCTACCTTCTGTTGAGGCACCACACATGGGAAGCTATCTTGAGTCTTCCAGTCCTAGCTGAGCCACCCCAGCCGCACCACATAGAGCACAGACAAGCTGTCACCACCGTGTCCTGCCAAGTTACAGGACTGTGAGCAAAGAAATAGTGCTTGTTGTTTTAAGCCACTAACTAGATTTTGGAGAGGTGTGTTATGCAGCAATAGATAACTGAAACTCTCTTGAATGAGTTAGTTTTTGTCAGCAGTTTGAATTTAGAATTCCATTGATTTTTGCCTTCTATTGCTGCTATTGAAAACTGCTTCCAGAGGAGGCTTAAGGTCATGTCCATCACTCAGGCTTTTCAGTTTCCTTGGCCTTCAACTGCCCCTTTCCTCTCCCTTAGAATTTGCATCTTCTGCCTCATTTTCTTTTAGGGGTGTTCTAGAACAATGCCTGGTATGTAATAGGCAGTCAATAAACATTCATTGCTTGTTAAAAAAAAAGAAAAAAGAAAACTCTGCTTCCTAATTGTTTTCCTTTCTCAAGTGACTTTTTTTTCATTTTTAAAAAACTGATATATAATTGACATATAACATCAATTAGTTTTAGGTGCACAACATAGTGATTCAATGTTTGTATGTGGTTGACCCTTGAACAACATGGGAGTTAGGAGTGCTGACCCTCCATGCTGTAGAAAATTGGAGAATTAATTTTTCATTTCCCAAAGCTTCAGTCATCCCTCAGTATCCACAGAGGATTGGTTCCCAGAACCCCTGCTGGTACCAAAAGCCACAGATGCTCAAGTCCCTAATATAAAATGGAATAGAACAATGCAGAGTTGGCCAGCCCTCTGCCTCTGAGGACTCCGAACCATGAATGAAAGGTACTGTTTGAATCCGTAGATGCAAAACACATGAATACAAGGGGACAACTGTGTACTTATTGAAAAAATTTGTGTGTAAGTGGACCTGCTCTGTTCAAACCTGTACTATTGAAGGGCAACTGTATGTAGATGTATCATAATTTATTTAACAATTCTCTAGCACTAAACAATAAACATAAAACTGGTTTTTATGATGTCCTAGTTCTTACTTGGAAGTCAAATACCACCTACCTGTGCCCTGGAAGGTATATGCCTGTGGTCCTACATCCTGCCCCTGAGGGAGAGTTTGTTTCTATAATCCCACATGTTTGCGTGTCTTGATTGTGGTGAAGCAGAGAGAGAGAGAGAGCTGTCATGTGGCAAAAGCTACAGCCTTGCCACTGTCATGGAGCACAGCATACACCTACCCAAGTCCCCTAGTTTGTATTCATCCAGAATGGGTTTGACAAGATTTTGTAGGGTCTGGGGCTTACGTTGAGGGCCCCCATTAAGAAAAAGTTTTCAATTATAAACACAAAATTAGGTGCAGGGCCACTGGTGCAGGGCCCGGGGGCTTAAGTGTCATGAACTCCATAGATCTGCCCTGCTGTCCATGGCTAAGTCTGCTCTGCACGAAGTCCAGTGTTGTTGCTTGTTCCAAAGGTATTAAATGAGATATTTTCCTTTCTTACCCTTTGGAAGTATTATAAAATGTAAGGAATGAGCAGACCTTCAATAAAACAGTCATTTTGGCAAAAGTTCCTCTACTTTAACCTTTCTTACTCAAATCACTAGCATTCATGGCAGGAACACAAGGGTGCCAAATCCCACCAGCCTGTTTGTAGCTCGGAGCCTGCACACCAAGGACCGTGAGGGGCGCGTGAGCGGTGGTGGGATGCTTCTAAAATTTATTGCACTGTCTGCACCAGACACTGTGCCAGGTGACTACATTGTCTTATTTCACCTTTTTTGCTTGCCATGGGGCAGACTCTTAAGGGGCCCAACAGCTCCTATTAAAGGGGGTGAAATGCCAGGACACCACAAGTTGAAGTTCAAATATGAAACTGATAGCAGAGTAATTTTGGCATAATAGGCACTGCAAGAGTCATTTTCCCAACAGGAAACAGATGGTACATTCAAAATAAGATAATTTGAGGAGGATTTATTTACAAAAGAGATGGGGGTGTCAGTGGGCCACAGGGAGAGTGCAGCAACCCAAGTTCAGTAGCAGCTAAGAATTGCCACCAGTGAGGCTTGAGGGGATTGAGGGAATGGGAAATAGCTACTAGGATCCATAGGGAGAGAATTATACCTCAAGGCCACAGTGAGAGAAGATGTGATTGGTTGAGGGACACAGCTAGCTCTCATGGGGAAAAGAAATAACCTGATCTTACTTTCTGTTC
>PVIW01015227.1:0-20519 GCA_004026585.1 Noctilio leporinus | reverse complement strand
AAAAAAAAAAAAAAAAAGAAAGACACTCCTTGTATCCTTTCTCATACAGTGTTTTTGAGCTACTCCTAAAATAAAACCACCATTCCAGGCAAAATAACCAGACCTTCAGAGATATCATTCTCTTTTAACCCCCCTTTCGACTGCCTATGAACATAAATATATACCCATAACTTCCAAGGTAACCCCCTCTGAATCACACCTTCAGCTGGAACTGAGCCTGTCTTAATAGGGATGTAGTTATATTAAGACTGGTGTACACAGGGAAAAATGATTAATTTGACTAAAGTATAGATATTTTTGAAGGGTGGTGAAGAGTGTAAATATAGCAGGGATATGAGAAAGAAAACTAATTTATCTAATCTATGGAAATGAAGAGAGGGAGAATCAGAAAGCCTCAAGTATGAGTGAACAGTATAAGCCCATATATATATATATATATATATATATATATATATATATATATATATATGTAGTTGCCACACCTGCCTCCCAATTCACCCTTAATGATCCCTGATTGGTCCAGGTGGAGCCAGGAGCCAGGACCTGTGTGCTTTTAGCAGAAAAGAAGAAAATAATATTTTTTTTTTTTTTTAATGAAAAGAAAAGGTTTAGGTGGCTGGGGAGGAGAGGAATACTTAGATTGAGGACTGGGAATGAGTTGTATCAGGAGAGTGAGTAGACTTTAAATTAAGAGTAGGAGGAGGGTCGGGTATTTAGGTGGATTGAGATGGAGGGATTAAAAATATGTGAGAAGTAGCTTTTGAAAAGGATATGTTGGGGATTAATAGTTCATGTAGCTCTCAGTGTAACAGAAGTGCTTGAGATTAGTGGCAATCCATTTCCTGAGTCTGCCTCTTTTTCTTGGTTAGGTCTCTGCAGTGCACAGTCTAGCTATGTGGTCTTGGAGTGTCAGGGCCATATGATTGTCACATTCAGGGTTGATTCTGAGTGTCAGTCCCCAGGTAGGCTGGGCCTCCAGTAGCCTAGCTGCATTTATGTGCTGCTAGAAAAGGGGCCCTCCCTTCTCTCACTGGTTCTGTGTGAAGACCTGCAGGGTGCTTCTGTGGTGTCTATGGCTGCTCCTCCCCCTCCAGCTCCTGGAGGAGGTTCTTGCCTATGATGGGCACCTGGCTCCAGTGATGTGTAGCCTGCAACCTTGATGGCTCCTGTGATGGCTGGCCCTACCCCCACAGCTCCTGGAGGAGGTATACCCTGTCTGTTAACAGCGACTGTCTCCCCTGGTCAAAGGCTAACCCTCCAGGTGGTCCAGCTCTTTGAGGAGTTTTTCACCACTGCCTCTGTGATGCGTGCCTGGCTCCCCAGGGGGTCCACAATGCAGCCTTTGTCACCTGCAATGGGTTTGCGAGTTTCACCAGCTGCAAGTTCCTGGCATGCAGTTTGGAGTTTCCTTGGGAACCTGTGCCTGTGTGGGTGCATGGGACTGGGCCCACCCCAGGCCTGCCCCCTCCCAGGGCTCTGAGCCACCCTCTCCCTGTTGGCACAGCAGCAGGACTTCAAGTCTTTGTGGGAGCCTGAGTGCTGGTGGGGTTGTGAGGCATTGGACCTCCCCCCTTGTTGGCGATCCGAGCCACCCTCTCCCTGATGGTGCAGTGGCACCATTTTTGGCCCACTTGCCACTCTGGCTAGTGCACTTCCCTGCTCCCCAGCTCCTGTTCCCTGCAGATCTCTTTTCCACCTCTGGCCCAGTGAGGAGCTTCCTCTCTCTCAGTTTTCAGAGTGAGGCTCTCATATAGTCCCTCTCCTGCAAGGAATTCAATTCCTCATTACCTCTGGCATTTGCACTCACTGCCCACACTTCACTGCTCAGATTTCTAGTCACCAGGGATCCTGGAACTGTCTTCAGTTAGAGATGCCCCTCTGGGTAGAGCCGTCACTGCCCAGAGCAGACCTCAGCCTGATGGCCAATTTAGAACTGTCTCACCTGCTCTCCTTTAGGTCTCTGCTGCTTCTTGGGTATGCTCCCCTGAGTCCAGATGGTTACTGCTCCAATTCTTAGGGACCTGCAGACATCTCGTGCTCCCTATCCTATCCTCCAGCTACTCTGGCACTCAAGAACACCATCAGCACTGCTCTCTACTCTGTCACCAATCTTTGAACCAGGAATTCAGTTTTAGAGATGAACTATATGTTAAACACCCAAGTGAGGACATTGAGTAGGTAGTTGAATAAGTGAGGTGTCTGAGCTGGGCATATAAATATAGTCATTATTGACACAGGTGTTATTTAAAACCATAAGAGGGGATAGAATTTCCAAAATTGAACTGAAATCTAGGGAAATGCAACACCAAGCTGTTTGGGAAAGAAAGACAAAACTAGTAAAAGAGATCAGGCAAAAAATAAATAAGCAGCTAGAAGGTGTATCATAAGAATGTAGTATCTTGAAAGCTAATTGAAGAAAAAGTATAAAAGAAGAAGAAGTGATTGACTATATCAAATACTGCTGATAGGTGAAGTCAAATGAGAACTGATCATTGAAGATTTCAAGGAGAACAGGTTTGGTGAGTACTGAGAAGAGTAAAGCCTAGTTGAAGTGTGTTTAAGAAAGAATGATTAGGGGAGAATTCCAGAGCAAATGAAAAGAGTTCTTCCAGGGAGATTTGCTCCTAAAGGGAGTAGAGAATTAGAACTGTACCTGGCAATAAAAGTAGAGCCAATATATATATGAAGGTATTAACAAAAGTATAAGAGAATAATGAATGCATGCTGGTGAGAACTATCCATTAAAGAGGGAAAAATATACTACAAAATCACAGAGAGACGATTAATTGCTGGAATAGATGAGAAGGGATGACATCTAGTACACAAATGGAAAAATTGACCTTAGATAAATGTGTTGATAGTTCATCCATGATAGCATTTGGAACAGAAGAATATTAATAATTCAGATAAAATATTCTGACCTTTGGAGTTACAAGTCCCATGGAAAGCTCTGCAAGAAATATTTTGAAATAGAGGGCCTTCCAGAACCTCTCAAATTTTAGCATGTGAAAAATGGTCAGCCTGCTCTTCCACAAACTAGTTGGATAACTTTGGAATATTGTAGTTAACTTGCTGGGCCTCAGTTTCATAATGTGTAGAAATGGCCTCTAAGGTACTTTTCATCTCTAACAGTTTATGATGCTATACTGTATGTATCATATACTAGTCCAGATTTCATAACTGAATAACACTATCTTCCCTGGAGCCTTTTTTCATATGTTGACTTAATGTATAGCCTTAAGCTAGCTATATCTAAACCAACTACAGTCACTTTTGGAAGCAGACATGCATTATGGACAGAGACAGAGGCAAAAAGGAACAAAAAGACACACACACACACACAAACACCCTTTCCTTCAATGATGACTTGACCTTGACCTATGGAAAGAAGAGAAAATAACTCTTTTCCTTTCTACCTCATAGTACTAATATGAAAATATAATCTTAATCCCTGGCTGGTGGCATAGTGGATAAGGTGCTGGCTTGCAACTCCAAAAGTCACTGGTTCAATTCCCCAGCCAGGCCATATAACCAGGTTGCAAGCCAGGTCTCCAGCCAGGTTCATAGCTGGAGGCAGGTGAAAGACAACTATACATGGAAAAAAATAATAATTTAAAAAGATGTATGAAATGCATTCAGAGATATTCTATGGGACTTTAAAAAAATTAAACTGGTTAAATAACTGACCTTTTATTCCTGCATACAGAAGTTTCAGGATTAGGCCCTGGCTGGTGGCACAGTGGATAAGGCACTGGCCTGTGAACCCAAAGGTTGCTGGTTCAACTCCCAGCCAGGGCACATAACCAGGTTGCAAGCCAGGTCTCCAGACAGGTCAGTAGCTGGAGGCAGGTGAAATACAACCATACATTGATGTCTCTCTCCCTTTCTGCCTTTCTCTTTCCCCTCTCTCTGAAAATAATAAATAAAAGGTTTTAAAAAAAGAAGTTCCAAGATAGCTTCTTTCTTATAATATTTAATTGTCATTTTTATTTTCTTCATGGAATTGGCCTACTTATATCCATTCTTCACTGTTGTCGTAGGAGTTTATTACAAATTCTATTACCTTTTGCATAAGGTAGTTTAGCTTTTATTTGTTTACTCTAAGGCTTCTATTTTTAGATCCAATCTCTAAAGACAGAATCTATAGATAGAATAGCTCCAAGCTACTTTTATCATCTTTTTTATAATTTTAGACTCTCAACTAAGGTTTCATGGAGCATCCCCTGTTCTCTGCAACACAAATGTATTGGTTCAAATTCTCACTCAAAATATGGGGGGAACTTTAGGATGTAATTTTTTAAATTAATTTATTAGGAGAACCAAGATGGCAGAGGAGTAAGCGGAGATACACCAATCTCCTACCAAGAACAAACTGGAATTACAAATTAATTGGGTACAAATCATCCAGAATAACCAACAGAATACCAACTGGAGAGAAGTCTTATTACGACAGACAGAACAGAAGAGGCAGATTCATCACAAC
The DNA here is from genome assembly GCA_004026585.1 of Noctilio leporinus. Classification (NCBI taxonomy): domain Eukaryota; kingdom Metazoa; phylum Chordata; class Mammalia; order Chiroptera; family Noctilionidae; genus Noctilio; species Noctilio leporinus. The sequence goes on along the minus strand of PVIW01015227.1, from coordinate 16,036 downwards.
ATAGCCAGTAGAAAATGTGGAGACCCAAGAGGCAGGCGGGGCTCCCATGGGCAGATGCGGAAGGGATGCAGAAACATCTCAGCTGCCTGGGGGTCCACCTGAGAAGGGTAGGGTATAAATTCCCAACTGGGATTCCCAGCCTATAGCAACACAGCTGAGAGTAAAACAGCACTCAGCTGTGAAAAGCAAAAAGACACCAGGTTTAGCCCTTTTGACAGAGAGACCAAGTTCTTAAAGGGACCAGGTACAAAAATACAGAGGTACCCACCTACCCTGGGCTCCAACAGAGAAAGGGCAGAATGGACTAGAGAAGCTTGGGGAAAGTTTGGGTCAGTGGCTTTAGGTGGAGAGCTGAGGGAGCAGCCCATGAGTCCAGTGCTGACCCATCCCTCAAACAGCCAGCAGACCACTCTTCTCCAAAGGGCGGTAGCCTGAGGGGAAGACACAGCCCCACACATTAGAACTAATCCACCCAACCCAGCTCTGCCTGAATTTGACCTCAGATCACAGGTTGATTGGATTAACAACTGAATTCATCTGCCCTGCTCAGAGGTGCCTAAAACTGACCTTTTATCACAGACTGATTGGATTAACAGCTAAAGGAGACAAAGACTGTGGCTCTCTGGCAGTCTCCAGAGTATTTATCTAAAATACTATCATTTAACATGTAATGATTATGTAAACTATTGGCATATTTTAAATTTTTTGTATTAACTGTTCAAAATCCAGTATGTACTTTAAATATATATAAAAATATGTATGGATGTAAATGTATTTTTGCTTGTGTTTGGTATTACAATTTATATTACTTAAAAGTAATTCTTTAAACAAATTAATTAACATAGGCATTTTGGAATAATGAAAAGAAAACTTTGTATTAATATGATTTGAGAAGCTGACAGAAGGCAGTAATTATATGGTGAATTGTCTGGATGTAAAAGGGAAAAACAAGTACACATTGGTGGTTACAGAATAGAGAGAGGGATGTTAAGAAGAACAAAGGAAATAGAGAAGCCAAAGAATTTATATGTATGACTCATGGATATAAACCAAGGGGGGCATTGCTGGAGGAAATGGGGTACTGGGTGGAGGGGGGGAAAAGGGGGGGGAATTGAGACCACTGTAATAGCAATATATATATATATATATATATATATTTTTTTTTTACATCAATGTATGGTTGCCTTTCACCTGCCTCCAGCCACAGACCTGGCTGGGAACCTGGCTTGCAACCTGCTTATGTGCCCTGGCTGGGGAATCGAACCAGCAACCTTTGGGTTTGCAGGCCGGGACCTTATCCATTGTGCTACCAGCCAGGGCAAAATATATTTTTTAAACTAATTAATTATTCTTGTATTACATTTATCCCATTTTCCCACACTGCTCTCCCCTGCCACACTACCCCTATCCCCTCTCCCATAGTTCATTTCACATGCCCAAGTCTATGGGTCATTCTTGCTAATTCCTTGACTAAACTGTTCCATTTCTTTGCCTCTCCCCCTCCCCTCTGTACAGTGAAAGTCTGTTTCTTGTTTCCATGCCTCTGGTTCAATTTTGCTTGTTTTTTTGTTCATTAGCCTCCTGTATTAAGTGAGACCATATGGTATTTATTTTTCACTGACTAGATTATTTTACTAAGTATAATACTCTCTAGTTTCATCCATGTTGTTGAAAAGGAAAGGTAGGCGTTCCTTCTTCCTGCTGCCTAGTATTCCATTGTGTAAATTTACCACTGTTTTTATCCATTCATCCACTGATGGGCATTAAGGTGGTTTCCAGTACCTGGTTATTGTAAATAGGGCTGCTATGAACATAGGGGTGCATAGGTTCTTCTGAAATGGTGTTTCAGAATTCTTCAGGTGTAATCCTAGCAGTGGAATCACTGACTCAAAAGCCAGTTCCATTTTTATTTTTTTGAGGAAATTCCATACTGTCTTCCATAGTGCCTGTACCAGTCTGCATTACCACCAACAATGCATGACAGTACCCTTTTCTCCACATACTCATCAGCAATTGTTGTTTGTTGATTTGTTAATGATAGCCATTATCAGAGGTATGAGGAGGTATCTCATTATGGTTTTAATTTTTTACCCTCTGATGGCTAGTGATGTTGAGCATTCTTTCATATGCCTATAGGCCCTTTTTATGTCCTCCTCCAAGAAGTATCTGTTCAGGTCCTTTGCCCATTTTTTACTGGAGTTTATGTCTCCCCTGTGTTTCATTGTACAAGTTATTTATACATTTCAGAGATCAAACCCTTGTCTGAGATATCATTGGAAAATAGGTTTTCCCATACAATTGGTTCCCTTTTAATTTTGCTGATGTTTTCTTTGGCTGAACAGAAATTTTTCAGTTTGATGCACTCCCATTTATTTGTTTCTTTATTTCCCTTCCCATTGAGAAGCATCTGGGAAAATATTGCTGTATGGGATATCTGAAATTTTACTACCTATACTTTCCTCTTGGACTTTTGTGGTGGCACAGATTATATTTAAGTCCCCACTCCATCTTAAATTTTTCTGGTGTATGGTGTAAGTTAGTGGTCTGGCTTTATTTATTTATTTTATTTATTTTTGCATATCCCTGTCCAGTTCTCCCAACACCACTTATTTAAGAGGCTATTTGCACTCCATTTTTTGCTCCTTCCCATGTTGTCAAATATTAATTGATCATAGAGTCCTGGGTTTAGTTCTGGGCTCTCTATCCTGTTCCTTTAATCTATTTGTCTATTCTTATAGCAGTACTAGTCAGTTTTGATTATAGTGACCTTGAAGTATAGTTTGATATCTGGTATTGTGATTCTTCTTACTTTGTTCTTCTTTCTCAAGATTGTTCTGGCTATTCATGGTCCTTTTTGGATCCACATAAATTTTTGAAGTATTTTTTTATAGATCTGTGAAATGTGTCATTGGTATATTAATAGAGAATGCATTGAATCTAAAAATTCTGTTAAAAGGGAACCAACTGTGTTGGAAAACATATTTTCTAATGTTACCTCAGACAAGGGTTTGATCTCCAAAATATATAAAGGACTTAGGCAATTCAACACCAGGGAGACAGATGGCCCAATTAAAAAATGGGCAAAGGAACTAAACAGACACCTCTCTGAGGAAGACATACAAAGGGCCCAAAGGCATATGAAAGAATGCTCAAAATCACTAGCCATTAGAGAGATGTAAATTAAAACCACAATAAGATACCACCTCACAACTTTCAGAATGGCAATCATCAACAAATCAACAAACAACAAGTGTTGGGGAGGATGTGGTGGAAAGGGAACCCTGATGCACTGTTGGTGGGAATGCAGGCTGGTGCAGCCACTATGGAAAAGAGTATGGAGTTTTCTTCAAAAACTGAAAATGGAACTTCCTTTTGATCCAGCAATTCCACTACTAGGACTATACCTGAAGAACCCTGAAACACCAATTCATAAGAACCTAGGTACACCTATGATCATAGCAGCACTATTTATGATATCCATATGCTAGAAACATCCTAAGTGTCCATCAGTGAATGATTGGATCAAAAGTCTTTGGTATATTTACACAGCAGAAAGAAAGAAGGAACTCCTACCCTTTGCAACAACATGGATGGGACTGGAGAGTATTATCCTTAGTGAAGTAAGGCAGTCAGTGAAAGACAAATACCATATGATCTCACCCATTACAGGACAATAATGAACAAAACAAACAAGCAAAACAGAACCAGATATATGAATATAGTGAATAGACTTTCAGTGGACAGAGGGAAGCAGGGAGGGAGAAGTTGGGAGGAGGAGGCCAAGATGGGAGCAGTTTAGTCAAGAAACTAATATGAAAGAACCATGGACATGGACAACAAGTGGAATTGACTGTGGGGGAGTGGGTGGATGGAGAACATGACAGAGGGGAGTAAAAAAGGGATGGATGTAATACAACAATAAAATTAAATTTAAAAATAAATAAAATAAATGAATTAGAAAAAAGTATAGCAATGGGCAGCAAAAAAATTTTTTAATTAATTAATAAAAAATAAAATTAAAAAAAAATTTAGTACGGACATTTCAATATTAATTCTTCCCATCCATGAACATGGTATATGCTTCCATTTATTTGTTTCTTCCTTAATTTTTTTCTTCAGTGTTCTGTAGTTTTCTAATTACAGGTTTTTGCCTCATTAGTTAAGTTTATTCCTAGATACATTATTTTCCTTGTTTCTATAGGAAATAGGATTTGTTTTTTAGCTTCTATTTCTGATGGTTCATTGTTGATATACAAAAAATGTCTTTGATTTCTGGATATTGACTTTATCCAGCTATTTTGCTAAATTTGCCTATTAGGTCTAGAAGTTTATTGGTGAAGTCTATTGGGTTTTCTATGTACATTATCATGTCATCTGCAAATAATGAAAGGTTTTTTTCAAAGATTTTATTCATTATTTTTTAGAGACAAGGGTAGGAAGGGAGGAACAAAGGGAGAGAAACATTAATGTATGGCTACCTTTGACTTGCCTCCAGCTCCAGGCCTGGTTGGAGACCTGGCTGAAAACCTGGTTATGTGCCCTGACTGGGAATCTAACCAGTGACCTTTGGGTTTGCAGGCCAGTGCCTATCCACTAAACTACACCAGTCAGGCAAATAATGAAACCTTTAATTCCTCCTTTCCAATTTGGATGCCTTTGATTTTTTTTTTTTTCTTGTCTCATTGCTATAACTATATCTTCCAAAACTATTTTAAATGAAAGTGGTGAGAGTGGACAGCCTTGTCTTATTCATGATCTTAAGGGGAAATCTTTTAGTTTTTGCCCAGTAAGTATGATGTTGGCTGAAGATTTCTCCCACATGGACTATATTATGTTGGGGTATAGTCCCTCTATTCCCACTTTGCTGAATTTTTATATCATAAATAGGTGATGTACTTTATCAAATGTTTTTCAGCATCTATTGATGTTTTGTTTATGTAGCTATTATGTTGATTTATTTGTTAATATTGTACCATCCTTGCATCCCTGGGATGAATCCCACTTGATAATGATATATGATCTTTGCAATGTATTGCTGGATCTAGTTTGACATTATTTTGTTGAGAATTTTAGTATCTATGTTCATCAGAAATATTGGCCTATTGTTTTCTTTCTTTGTTATATCTTGACCTGGCTTTCAGATTAGTATAATACTGGCCTCATAAAAAGAGTTTGGGAAGTTTATCTCTTCGTGAAATTTTTGGAATAATTTGAGGAGGATAGGAGTTAGTTCTTCCCTAAATGTTTGGGAAATTTTGCCTTGTAACCATGATGTCCAGGGCTTTTATGTGCTGGGAGTTTTCTGATTACTGCTTCAATTTCACTAGCTGTTATAGGTCTATTAGTCTTTTTGCTTCTTTTTTAAAAAAATATTTTATTCATTATTTCCAGAGAAGAGCAAGGAGGGAGGAAGAAAGGGAGAGAAACATCAATGTATGTTTGCCTTTCACCTGCCTCCAGCTATGGACCTGGCTGGAGACCTGGCTGGAGACCTGGCTTGCAGCCTGATTATGTGCCCTGATTGGGGAATTGAACCAGCAACCTTTGGGTTCACAGGCTCATGCCAATCCACTGAGACACACCTGCCAGGGCTGCTTCTTCTTGATTCAGTTTTGGTAATTATATGCTTCCCATATAATTTGTCCATTTCACCCAGGTTGTCAAATTTTTTGTCATATAGTTATTTGTAGTAATTTCTTACTATCTCTGTATTTCAGTGGTATCAGTTGTGATCTATCCTCTGTCATTTCTGATTTTGTTTATTTGGGTCCTCCCTCTTTTTTTCCTGATGAGCCTGGTTAAAGGCTTGTAGATTTTCTTCATCTGTTCAAATAACCAGCTCCTGGATTTATTTATCCTTTGAATTCTTTTAGTCTCTGTGTCATTTAATTCTGCTCTGATCTTATTTCCATCCTTCTCTTGTTCTGGTCTTTGTTTATTGTTTCCCCTCTAGTTCTTGTTGCTTTATGGTTAGATTGTTGGTATGATATTCTTCTAACCTTTTTTAGGTAGGCCTATATTGCTATGAATTTCCCTCTGAGGACTGTCTTTGCTGTGTCCCATAGGGTTTGAGCTGTTGTGTATTCAATTTTATTTGTTTCCTGCAACTTTTTTTATTTCTACCTTGATCTTATTGGTAACCCATTCATTACTTAATAACATATTATTCTGTCTCCATGATTTAGAATATTTTGGAGTTTTTTCCTTGTTGTTGGTCTCTAGTTTCAAGCTATTTTGGTCTGAGATGCTTGGTATGTTTTCAATTTTCCTGTATTTATGAAGGCTTGTCTTGTGTCCTACCATGTGGTCTATCTTTGAGAATGTTCCATGTGCATTTGAATAGATGTGTATTTTGCTTATTTGGGGTGAAATTTTCTGCATATTATCAGTAAAGTCCATTTCATCAAGAGGGTTGCTCAATACCGCTATATCCTAGGTGGTGTTTGCTTGGAAGTTCTGTCCATTGTTGATAAATGGGGTATTCAAATTCCCTACCTTTAGTGTGTTGTTGTTGGTATCCTTTTTCAGTATGATATAGTCCCATTTGTTTATTTGTTCCTTTATTTCCTTTGCCCTTAGAAAAGTGCCAGTGAAAATATTTCTCTGTAGAATATCTGAAAATTTACTTCCTATGTTTTCCTCTAGGACTTTTATGGTGAAACAGCCTATGTTGAAGTACTTTGTAAATTTTGAGTTTATTCTGGTGTATGGTGTAAGTTGGTCTAATTTTATTTTTTTGCATGTACCTATCCAGTTCTATTACACCAGTTGTATTTTTACTTCATTTTATGTTTCTTCCTCCTCTGTCAAGTATTAATTGACCATAAAGTCCTGGGTTTATTTCTGGGCTCTCTATTCTTATCTATTGATCTATGTGGCTATTCTTATGCCAGTACTAGATTGTATTTTATTACGGTAGCCTTGTGGTATAGTTTGGTGTTCAGTATAATGATTCCTCCTACCTTGTTCTTTTTCCTCAAGTTTGCTGTGGCTATTCATGACCCTTTTGTTTCCATATACAATTTTGAAGTATTTTTTCTAGATCTGTGAAATATGTCATTGTTATTTTAATAGGGATTACAATGAATCTATTTTGGGTAGTATGGACATTTTAATGATGTTAATTATTCCCATGCTTGAACATGGTATAGGCTTCCATTTATTTGTATCTTCCTTAATTTCTTTCTTCAGTGTTCTGTAGTTTTCTAGTACAGGTCCTTTGCCTCCTTGGTTAAGTTCATTCCTAAGTACTTTATTTTTCTTGTTACTAAGATAAATGGGACTTGTTTTATAGCTTCTATCTCTGGTGTTTCATTATTGGTATACAAAAATGCTTTTGATTTCTGAATATTGACTTTATATCCAGCTATTTGCTAAGTTTGCTTATTAAGTTGAAGGAGTTTTTGGTGGAGTATATCAGGTAGGGAAAATATCATGCCATCTGCATATAATGGCAAGTTTACTATCTACTTTCCAATTTGGATACCTTTTATTCCTATTTCTTCTCTGATAGCTATGGTTAGAACTTCCAAAACAATGTTAAACAGAAGAGAAAGTGGACATCCTTGTCTTGTTCCTGATCTTCGGGGAAAGCTTTTAGTTTTTGTCCATTGAGTACTATGCTGGATTCAGTTTTCTCACATATGGCTTTTATTATATTGAGGTATGCTCCTTCTATTCCCATCTTGCTGAGTGTTTTCAAACTTTCTATTTTTTTTTTAAGTTTACTTATTTATTTATTTAAAAATATTTATTTATTTATTATTTTTAGAGAGTGGGGAAGGGAGAGAGGCAGAGAGGGAGAGGGACATCAATGTAAGTTTGCTTTCACCTGCCTCCAGCCACAGACCTGGCCGGAGACCTGGCTTGCAACCTGGTTATGTGCCATGGCTGGGAATTGAACCATTGATCTTTGGGCTTGCAGGGCAGCACCTTTTCCACTGTGCCCCAAGTCAGAGCTTGTTTTTTTTTATTTTATTTTTTATTTTTTTTATTTTATTGTTGTTGCTTGAGTGTTTTTATCATAAATGGTTGCTATACTGTATCAAATGCTTTTTCAGCATCTATTGATATGATCATATGGTTTTGTCTTTCATTTTGTTAATGTGGTGTATTACATTTATTGATTTGCAAATGTTGTACCATCCTTGCATCCCTGGGATGAATCCCACTTGATCATGGTGTATGATCTTTGCCATGTAATGCTGGGTCTGATAGGCCAATATTTTGTTGAGAATGTTTACATCAATGTTCATCATAGATATTGGCCTATAATTTTCTTTTTTAGTTGTGTCAAGACCTGGTTTTGGGATTAGAATAATATTGGCCTCATAGAAAGAATTTGGAAGCCTTCCCTCTTCTTGGATGTTTTGGAATAGGTTGAGAAGGATAGGAGTTAATTCTTCTCTAAAGGTTTGGTAGAATACAGCTGCATAGACATCTGCTCCAGGGCTTTTGTGCTTTGGGAGATTTTGGATTACTTCAATTTCACAAATTGTTATTGGTCTATTCAGGCTTTCTGCTTCTTCTGGATTCAGTTTTGATAGATTATACATTTCCAGAAATGTGTCCATTTCATCTAGGTTGTCAAATTTCTTGTCATATATTTGTTTATAGTAATTTCTTACAGTCCTTTGCATTTCTGAAGTATCAGTAAGGATTTCTCCTTTGTCATTTCTGATTCTGTTTATTTGGGTCCTCTGTTCTTTTCTTGATGAGTCTGGTTAAAGGCTTGTCAATTCTGTTTTTTTCAAAGAGCCAGCTCCTGGAATTGTTGATTTTTCAAATTTTACTTTGAGTCTCTAAATTATTTAATTCTGCTCTGATCTTGGTGATTTTCTTCCTTCTACTTGCTCTGGGCTTTGTTTGTTGTTGCTCCTCTACTTCTTGCAGCTTTATTGTTAGGTTGTTTATATAAGCTTCTCCTATCCTTTTTATGTAGACCTGTATTTTTATGAATTTCCCTCTGATGACTGTCTTTACTGTGTCCCATAGGTTTTGGGCTGTTGTGTATCAATCACCATTTGTTTCCAGAAACTTTTTGATTTTATCGTTGGTCTCATTGTTAACCCATTCATTCATAAGTGTGTGTTATTCAGTCTCCATGAGTTAGAGTATTTTTGGTTTTTTTCCCTTGAGGTTGGTTTTCAGTTTCAATCCATTGTGATCTAAGAAGATGCTTTGTATGATTTCAATTTTCCTGTATTTGTGGAGGCTTGTCTTGTGACCTACCATGTGATGTATTTTTGAGAATGTTCCATGTGCATTTAAAAAGAATATGTATTTTGTTTCTTTATGGAGAAAGGTACTGTATATATTATTTAGGTCCATTTCCTCTAGAGCGTTGTTCAATGTCATAGTATCTTTGGTGTTTTTTTTGTTTGGAAGACCTGTCCATTGTTGATAATGGGATACTAAAATCTTCTACTATTAGTGTGCTGCTGTCTATATCCTTCTTGAAGTCCTCCAAGTTTTCCCTATATATTTTGGATCTCCTATGATGGGTACATATATATTTACCAGAATTATATCTTCTTGATGGATTATTACCTTAAGTCTTATGAAATGTCCTCCTTTATATCTTTTTATGGCCTTCCTCATAAAATGTATTTTGTCTGAAATAAGTGTTGCTACTCCAGCCTTTTATTCATGTCCATTTGCTTGATATATATTTTTCCATCCCTTCACTTTAAATTTGTGTGGATCTTTTGTTCTGAGGTGGGTCTCTTGAAGACAGCATATATATGGGTCATGATTTCTAATCCATTTAGCTACCCTATGTCTTTTGATTAGTGCATTTAATCCATTTATATTTAAGGTTATTATTTATTGATACTTATTTATTGCCATTTTTCCCCTTTGTGCCTGTGTTCTTCTCTGTTTCTGTTTCTTCATTTATTTAAAGCAGTCTCTTTTGCATTTCTTGCAATGCTGGTTTGGTAGAGATGTATTCTTTTAGTCTTCCTTTTTCTGGGAAACTCCTTATTTCTCCTTCCATATTGAATGAGACCCTTGCTGGGTAAATTATCCTTGGATGTAGGCCTTTATTTCCCATTCCTTGGAATATTTTTTGTCATTCTTTTCTGGCTTGTATTGTTTTTCTGGAATAATCATTTGATAGCCTTATCAAATCCCTCTTAAATATTATTTGCTGTTTCTCTCTTGATGCTTTTAGGATTATCTCTTTATTTTTAAATTTACCATTCTAATTATGTTTCTTGGAGTGGGTCTGTCTGGATTCATTCTCATTTGGGACTCTTTGTGCTTCTTGAACTTGAGTAATGTTTTCACTCATCATGTTAGGGAAGTTTTCTATCATTACTTATTTGAACAGGTTTTCCATGTCTTGTTTCTCTTCTCCTTCTGGTATCCCTATGGTGTGGATATTAATGCCTTTCATGTTGTGTTGCAGCTCTCTTAAAACCTCTTCATTCTTAATCAGCCTTTTTTCACTCTGTTGCACTGTCTTGGAATATTTTTCTAAGTTGTCCTCTTGCTTCCTGATCTGATCCTCTGATTCCTCTAGCCTGATGTTGATTCCTTCTATTGTATTCTTCAATTCATAAATTGTATTCTTCATTTCCTCCTGGCTCTTACTGATAGTCTCTATGTTCTTTTTAATGCTGGTGTAGTTCTCAGTAAGTTCCTTGTATCTTCCCTGGAGTTCTTCGTAATTCCCCTGGAGTTGTTTGTAGTTTTCTTGGACCTGGCTGAGCTCACTGTGCTTCTTTATCATCATTATTTTCAATTCTATATCTGATAGTTTATTTGCCTCTGTTTCCTTTAGTGATCCTTCGGGGATTCCTCCTTTCTGTCTCATGATGAACTGTTTCTTTTTCTCCCCATTTTTAGGTTTTGTTGTTATCCAATGAATCTGTGATCAGCTGCCAGGCTAAGAGGCCACTGGGTTAGACTGAAAGATTCAGTTGTAATCTAATGAGTTTGTGATCAGCCACCAGGCCCAAAGGCCAGTGGACAGGACACACTAACTCAATTGTGCACCAGTGAATCTACCATCAGCATCCAGTCTCACTTGCCACAGTGTCAGGCTGACTATTGACTCAGCTGTAAGTCAGAGTGTTTGTAATCAACTATCAGGCCCAGGTTCTACACAGTGAGAAGGACTGACTCAGTTGCAAAGCAATGAATCCAGGTTCAGCCACCAGGCTTGCATGCCACTGTGTGGGGCTGACTGACCCAGCTGTAAGTCAGAGTGTTTGTAATCAGCAGCCAGCCCCAAGTGTGCTGGGCAAGAGATATATCTACAGGTGCCAGCTACTGTATCTCTGCTCAGACATGGCAGGGAGGGAAAGATATATTTAGATGTAAATCAAAGAAATGTGATCAGGGGCCAGGCTGCAAAACTGCTGGGTGGGGCCGATTGCTTCCAGTGGGTGGGGCTATGAGGACCCTCATAGGGAAGCCGATTGGTGCTGTGATGTCTGCCTGAATTGTGGGCAATGAGTCAGCACCAGGATCCCTACAGCTGCTTCCCCAATTCTCCCCTCCAAGACACCATCACAAACTCTCCCCATGTGTCTCCAGTCCTCTCTGCCCTCTCTCTGGTGGGGCCCAGGGTAGGTGGGTGCCAGAGTATTGTCACTGTGGTCACCCTAGTAGTTCTCTGTCTCCAGGGCTCTCCTAGGCTAGTAAACTCCATGGCTTTCCACCCGTCTCAGCTGTATGCTGCTCTACTTTCTGCCATGTTTCTGTAGGCTGGAACACTCAGCTGGGGTACCAGAACCCACCCTTCTCAGCTGGAGTCCCAGCTCTGTCCCTTTGGCTGCTGCCTCAGGTTGGGGCCCAGCCAGTCCTCTCGCATTCCTACAATTCCTACTATTCATGTTGTGATGAAACATCCTTCTCTGTTCTATTCATGGTTATAGGACTTCTTTCCAGCTGGTGTTCTGTTGGTAATTCCAGCTGACTTTTGCTCTAAAAAAGTAATCCCAGATGTGACCTGGGAGGAGATTGGTGCAGCTCCACTTACTCCTCTGCCATCTTGCTAGCTCTCAACAAATCTTGACAGCTTTATATGTATTTTAAAATGTATTGACTGGCTTATTTCACTAAGCATAATACTCTCCAGTTCCATCCATGTTGTTGCAAAGGGTACGAGTTCCTTCTTTCTGCTGTATAGTATTCCATTGTGTAAATGTACCAAAGTTTTTTGATCCAATCATCCACTGATGGGCACTTAGGCTGTTTCCAGCACTTGGCTATTGTAAATAGTGCTGCTATGAACATAGGTGTACATAGCTTCTTATGAATTGGTGTTTCAGGATTCTTTGGGTATAGTCCAAGTAGTGGAATTGCTGGATCAAAAGGCAGTTCCATTTTTAGTTTTTTAAGGAAACCCCATACTGTTTTCCACAGTGGGTGCACCAGCCTACATTCCCACCAACAGTGCACGAGGGTTCCCTTTGCCCCGCATCCTCGCCATCCCTTGTTGTTTGTTGATTTGTTGATGATGGCCATTCTGACAGGTGTGAGGTGATATCTTATTATGGTTTTAATTTGCATCTCTCTGATGACTAGTGATGTTCAACATTCTTTCATATGCCTCTGGGCCCTTTGTATATCTTCCTCATGATCTCACCCATTACAGGATAATAATGAACAAAACTAACAACAAGCAAAACAGAACCAAATGTATGAATAGTGTGAATAGGCCTTCAGTGGTCAGCGGGAAGGGGGTTGGGGGGAGGGGGAGGCAGAGGCAAGGAAGGGGAGCAGTTTAGACAAGAACCTAGTATGAAGGAACCATGGACATGGACAACAGGTGGGATTGACACTGAGGGGAATGGGTGTGTGGGGAGAGGGACAGAAGGGAGCAAAAGGGGGATATATATAATACAACAACAATGAAATTAAAAAAAAAAAAAAAAAAAAAAAAGAAGAAGGTAGACCAAAAAGAAAAAAAAATGTATTGAGCTGATTAGCCTACAGTTTTTCTTTTTTGTAAAAGGAATAAATCATTTAGATATTTCAAGTGCCCTTTGAAATGCCCCAAAGATATAAGGAAAAGTTCTTTAAATATTAAATCCTGGAGGTTTTGCTAGCCAAGAAATATATATTATGAAATTATATTGAATTCTTTAGCCCTGGTTGGTGGCTCAGTGGATAAGCACTGGCCTGCAAACCCCAAGGTTGCTGATAGATTCCCAGTCAGGGTACATAACCAGGTTGCAAGCCAGTTCATCAGCTAGTTCCACAGCTGGAGGCAAGTGAAAGGCAACCATACATTGAAGTTTCTCTCCCTCTCTGCCTCTCTCCCTTCCTCTCTCTCTAAAAATAGTGAATAAAATTTGAAAGTTTTTAATTTTTTACAGTGATAATAAAAATGTATGTGACATTAATATAAGCTGACAAAACTTCAGTTCTTAGCATTGAGAGAGTTTTTGTTTTGAAAGTTAAGTATTTGAGTAAAATGTTATGACCCATAATTATATAAACAGTGCCATGGCTTTTATACCGACATAGGAAAAACATTTTAGTTAATGTGGACACAGTGGCAAGGCTTCTGTTAAGCAGGTAAGGAGGAGTGTCACCTCCTGTTAGGGGTCTAGATGGTCACTTGGCTGGAGAACAAACAGCAATTACTTTGTAAAGCAGATAGAAATGAGACTAGATAGTAATGTTAATGGAGAAGTTGAGAAAGCAGGGAAAGACTTATAGGTAAGGCAGATTTGAAGACCTATTTAGAACAGAACCAGGAAAAGCCAGGACTTTTCACTGCAGACTAGAATCTTGCTTAAGTATACTGTCTTTCTTTGCAGCAAGTGTCAAGTTGAGCTTTTAAATGCTCAACTTGAGCCAGAGGGTTGCAATTTTGTTTTGTTTTGTTTTGTCTTGTTTTGAGGAGAGAGATTGAGACATTGCTCTGCAAAATGAGTTGCTGAAAGTTATCTGTGGTGGTGAGTTGCTGCAGTCTTCTTTTAATAAACTACTCACTGTCTTAAAACTGAGGTTTCTCCTGGCTAAATTTTAAAGGCATCTGTGTAGTGGGTCAAAGTTTGCTATTTATGAGTAGGACTCCCAAAAGCTGTTACCCCTTTGTTCATCCCCGACTCTGTTACATGTCTCAGTTTATCCCCTGACTGTCTAAAACATTGAGAAGGTCTCAGAGTACTGGGTAACCAGCCCTTATGTTGCTCTTTCCTAGATGAGCCAAAGTTACATTACAGTGATGAGAGTTCCCTATGAGGCCCCTGAACATCTTAAGGATTGATCCCAGATACTTCTGCAAGGCCCCCACTCATGTAAGGATGCCTGAGAACTCAGGCTGGAGGGAAGAAGTGTCACTTTTGTCTTCAGAATGCCAGGCAGAACTATAGCACTCATTTGAGATTTCATTAAAGGAGGGAAGTAGTGACATTTATAAGACTATGCTATTGTAACAATCAATATTAAGGAATTAATAAATGGCCCAGCATAATAATTAGAATAGAAAATGGCTTACCTGCTACTAAGGAAGTTACCCAAGGCTCTGTCCTCAAGATAGGCCTGAAGGTCTGTGTAGTCTCTGGGAAGCCTTGGTCTTCCACTGCAAGTTCCAGACTCTCTGGGAGGTCAAAAACCAAGGTCATTCTCGGTGGGTAACCAACATCTACATGCCTTTAGGTGCTCAAGAGCAGTTAGACATCCCAATGATCATCTAGTTTGCACAGCAGCCATTGTCACAGAGGGGCTTATAGATCTGGGCACTGCTTAGCTCAATGTACATGATTGCCACACTTGAAGTAATCCACTGGAAGGGTCTGGCTTGTACCTTTGGATGGTTAGGGCTTGTGGGACTCTTTCAGAGCAGAAGCTAGTAATTGGAAACCTTGAGTTTGTCAAACTTTTTGACTGGTTTGAGGGCCTGTTTCTGGTTTTTAGAGTCTGCAGCACATGTTGTGGAACTGATTGAGAAATAAGATGTAATAGAGAAGAATGCCCTCTTGGGAATCAGGATTTAGGCCAGTGAAACACTGGAGGGCTTCCTTGAACTGGCTAGAAAGGCAATAGGGTATTTTAGGGTCTTGCCTGTTTATGATGCTGGCATGCATCTGGACTGCCAGAAAAATATGCTTCTTTTTCTCAGCATACAGACAGGGAGAGAGAATGACATAGAGATCCTACCTAGTTAGGTCATAAAGAGTGAGATATTGGAATTCCTTGATGAATTTAGTAGGGTCAGCAGAAAAAGACTCAAGATGCTGTTCAATGTGGGCCAGAAGGGTACATAAACTCTCATGACTCCTTCCTATATTGCTACCTCCCTAAGGGGCAATATTTATTGGGAAGTAGTTTGATCTTTCAAGCAAGTGCAAGGAGGGTAAGGTGGAGGAGAAGAGTTTAAAGGCTTGAGGCAAGGGATAGAAGAGGATGGTGGGGCAGGAGGGTATGACATTGAACTACAGTTAGACTGGTGAGGGAACCTGGTGGAGTCTGGCTCTGCCTGGCTGGCATGAGGGGGAGGGTGATCAGCTGGATCCAAATTTGTGAAGGAAGGAGATGGAGGTGGGGGAGCAGAGCTGAGAGTCAGAGTAGGATGTTTACAAAGGGCATTTTCATTAAGCAGAAGAATTTGAAAGGAGGAACAGGACTGAAAAAGAGAAAGGTGTTTGTGAAGAGCCTAGAAAGCTTGAATACAGGGCATCTCAGAACATTTAATGCTGCATTGGAGGAAGTTGTCAAAGTCAAAAAGGAACTCATAATCAAATGTTCAATTTTCAGGCCACTGACTTTGGTTGTCCAGCTTGTATTAGGGCCAGCAACCATAGACATAAATTAGTTTGTTTTTTTTTTTTTTTTTTTTGGCTTGACCTCGTTTTCTAAATCAAGGGCCTTTAAGTTTCTTAATAAACAACTAGGTAGAGTGTCTTTGGGTGGAAGTGTCTGACATAAACCAATAATGGAGGTGAGGGTTCAGAGGGAGAGACAGGTATCCCTGAAACCCCCTAACAGTCTGAGAGAGAGAGAGAGAGAGAGAGAGAGAGAGAGAGAGAGAGAGAGAGAGAGAGAGAGAGAGAGAGAGAGAGAGAGAGAGAGA